>OOFC01039795.1:0-20976 GCA_900323345.1 Pseudochromis fuscus
CTTGCTGTGGTGACTGACAGGTGTTTTACAGAATTCAAACCATCAGATGCCTCTGAAGACATGTTGTGTAGAGACATCCAGATCCAAATTAAACAGAAAAAGCTGCAAGACATGGACCTGGAGATTGAAATTAAACACAGGACCCTGATGGACCTGGACCTGGAGATCCAGAAACTAGAAAGAGATGATGTCAGTGCACACTGTGAACCTTGGTGTAATACAGAGTATTAATCAGTTACTTTTTCTCTCTCATGCTCCAAGCTGACAGCTGATGGCTGCAAAATAAAATAAAAAATATATATACAAAACACTGTGGTGTCCTCCTCCTTCATGAATGTCCAGCACACTGTACAGTTATTGATCCAGTGAAGTGGAATATTAAAG
Organism: Pseudochromis fuscus; assembly: GCA_900323345.1. NCBI lineage: Eukaryota > Metazoa > Chordata > Actinopteri > Pseudochromidae > Pseudochromis > Pseudochromis fuscus. The sequence continues at coordinate 385 of OOFC01039795.1, forward strand.
TACCACACTGTGTGCCACTAATACCAGATACAATAAACCTACACATCAAAGAATGATGTCATCATCCTTTATTAAAGGATGGACTGAACAAAAAACATAAACTGAAAAAAAAGACATATTCATCAAACCTCTGATGGCAGTTTGACAGTAGGCTCCATAAACACAGCATTATATCACTAAGACTGAAAGTAATAGTGACAACGATATGAATGAAGATAAAAATGACTGTTACAATTAAAATAACAGTAAATATAAATTTATTGACAAACGACAACGTAACTCTAATATTTTATTGAAAGATAATTAAATAATCATATTTTCAAAAGCCATGGAAATGCGGTAAAACAAGTCAACTCTTAACACGCTCAATGTATTTTATACAATCCACGGTACAGGGACCACTTACGGTAATAAACCAACCCGACACAAACTGGATCAAAGCCGATTGCGCAATCGAAACCGAAAGTTATACAAAAACGAACATTCTCCGTGTTACGCTGATGGACATGAGAGCACCGACCGACTCTTCTTAATCGTAAGGGTTAATTTCTCACATGACTGACAGTCAAAGTAACCAATGAATCATCAGGATTAACTTTATCCTGGATGTTAGCCTGGTCTGGAGCAGGCTAGCGGTAGAGACTAAGTCACCATGGTAACTTGTCCCGGATCAACTTGGCCTGCTTTCATGCAACCGACTTGAAGCTAAGTTTATCCAGGATAACCAATAATTCCAGGCTTAATCCCTTATCCTGGTTTCGTGCAATACCCCTCAGGACTTTTGTTGTGAAATGTAAAGTTCAGTGGTCAGTGGTTTTCCTCTGCACTCTAGAGGGGTGAATCTTCACTGGTCTGCCAATCGATTACGATTATCATGTCAACGATTCGATATGATATCTCGATGCATCACGATCCGTCAAATACATTTTTATATTAAAGCCATTTAGGACATTTAGCTTGGCAAAATGCATTAAGATAATGTATAGTCCAATATAATACAGTTTTCTATATTACTTCATATGGTTAATTTTTCATCCAAAAATACATGAAAAGAAGTAGTAAGCAAACTGGAGTCTGAACACAGCAGAAAACCGTATTAGTCTACAAATTAGAGCATTTCCTAAGTATGACAAATTCACATGGAGTATCCATCAAAACAGGTGCAGGTGCAAGTGTATCGGTACGTCTGTGTGTCTGTGTATGTGTGTCCGTGAGTGTACACCTCACGCAGGAGTGCCAACGGTGTTAGCAGTGAGGGAAATGAGAGAGCTGGCCAGTCAGTCATAGCGCCTTAAGGACCACCTGCTGCTATTGCTCTGGCAGGTATGCAAGTCGTGATTTCAGTTGAAAATAGTTCAACGCCTCTAGTTCTCTCTCTCACCGACCAATCAGAATGAAGGAGCCAGAACTAATGACAACAACACTGTCAACTGAGAAGAGAAAGAGGAGAAACTGATTATATCTGTGGCAGACAGTGGAGTGATGATTATGTGGAGAACTGGTGATAATCCCAGGATCTGATTTCTTTCTCCTGTTTTAGCTTTAACTTTTTTGAAGAAAACTACAGAGACTCCATGTTTACGACCAAGTGAACATGGAAGTGGTAGAAGTTTTTGTTCTATTTGTACTTCTTACAATGAAATTACAGTAAGTTAAAACTTATTAGAAGACTTTATTTCTGCCTGTACCTGTCCTTCATTACTATTAATGCCTGAGTCCAACACCATTGAAACTCATTATTTAGAAAATGGTTTCAAGCTGCAGATGCATTTTGTGTTTAGTGTGAACACAACTTTGTCAGCCAGTCACTGGTCCTGGCCAATCAAGCTGAAAACCATCCAAGAAAACAACTAAAGTCACCAGCTGATCAATCAGCGCATCTCGACATTTGTGTGTGCCCCCCCCCCCACACACACACACACACACACACACACACTTTTCACACTCTTATAACAGTGGGTGTGAGCAGGAGAATGTCCCAGTATGACCAATACTTTTTTCTTTCCACCAAAGCTGCAAAACAAACTCAGCAGCTGATGCCACAAAACAACTATAATGAAACAGTTGAGTGATCACTAAGAGGGCTGATGTCTATAAGTCATCCATCATCTGCTCAGGGCAGAAGGAAACCATCCATTCATTCTCCACTACCACCTAGCCAGTACAAGGTCAGAGGGGACTAAAACCAATGCCAGCTGATGAGGGAACAGGGGCAGGGTCACATCCTGGACAGATCACCAGTCTATCACAGCATCAATACAGAGCCAGACAACCACACACATCAACTTAGAATCACTAATTAACCAAAAAAAAGCATGTGTGTGGACTGTGTGACGATGCTGGAGAAACCCCTCACAGGAAAAAGGGAACATGTAAACTCCACAGAAAGACTTCAGCTGAGGTTTGAACCATCCTGTTGTGAGGAGACGGGAACCAGTCATCTCAAATAAAGATTCAGATTTTTCAGCTTGGATAAAACAAAGACAGCAACATAATGAGGACAATAATGTGGTCCTTGTCCAGGACTAAGCGGCACTCAGTGCAGGCCATCAACTAATGGATGATGGATTTCCTCTGCTTCCTGATTCCTAGACAGAGGCTGGGATGAAGCAGCTGATCGTGAAGAGAGGACGGTTCAGGACAACCCTGACAGAGGAGGAAACCACAGCAGGCAGTTTCACGGTGTCTGGGTGGTGAGGAAGGAGGCTGGGTGTCAATGACTCTCTCAGCCAGTCAATTGACATTCCACAGCCTGGGAAGAAGTCAAGATCTCTCAGTGAGTAACTCGAGGAAGCAGCCTGTTTGCAGGAATACTTCCTCCCTGCCTCCCTACTGTGACTCACCATTTCCTTCCATTATGTCTTCCTCCTTGGGTCTCCCTTCCTTTGTATAGGAGTTTAAACATTTATCCAAGCAGCCCAGTTATCACTTCAATAAATACTGATTATTACTGACTGATGACCTTGTATTTTCCAATTTTTAATGGAGCTACCATAAAAGTTACACACTGATCATTTCATCTTTTTTTTAAAATTTATTTATTTTAGTAACCCAGGAATAAAGGTCACAGTGTCAGATGTTTACAGATCACTTCATATGGAAGGACAATTGATAAAAACACAGAAATGTGTTGGTAGAAGAAGCTCACATCACCATATCTATTTATCATATTCCTCGAAAAAATAAACCTTGTACATACAAAGAGGTTTCTGTCCCACTGTTGTCTGTTTTTAATCATTTTTCATTTCTTGCTTGGGACTTCCTGGAAGAGAGATGCTTGCTCTGAGAGATGCTCTGATTATTTATTTAAAAACATCATCATTCAAACTAAAGATAAACAACAGGGCATTAGAGCATGAAAACAGCATATGAACCTCTGGTCTCTGGTTAAATACTACAGAAGCAGTGGAAAAAATAAAGGATAATCTGTAATAAATGCATTATAAGTACACATGTATATCAAAGCACCTCAGAGCTTCACACCTGACCTCTGAGCTTTAGTCCCTGATCAACAGACTTTATAGTTTTCATTCAACATTCAGTTAATTGCTTCCCACAGGACTCACTTACCCCTTTTCCACCAAACAGGTTCCAGGGCCAGTTCCTGACTTAGCCCCAGTTTGTTGTGTTTCCACCGCCGCGAGAACCGGCCCCAGCCGCTAAAACAGGAGCCACATCTGCCCCCACTTCTTTGCTGGGCCAGACTTAGCACCGATTAGGCAGCGACTACGCCAGGAGCTGGGGGAGCGACGGTAGAAACACAGCTAGAGATAGTAGAAGAGTAAAGTAATGAAAATACGGTTTTGGCTCTGGATCCCAGTGTAGACTTGTAAAACCAGGGACAGCACTGGTATGCACACGATAACTCCTCCTTTTAAACATTATTAAAGCGAGGGTGCGCTTCGCCATCATATGCAACGAGGAAGGACAACGTAAAAAAACGAATAAATACCACACGTAGCAATGCAAAACTGCTTTGTTAACGCAATCATGTTGTAACTAAAATATCCGCTGAAAAAAATATTTTTTTCATGGACTGATAGTAACAGGGTAACAGTAGTTTGTTAACAGCAGCTAGCTTGCTAGCGCCCGGTTGTTGTGAACCGGCTCCCTCTGCAGCGACATACTGACGTTTTACGTGACGCGGCCCCAACCTGCCTATGGAAAAGCAAACCAGTTCATAGGAGGACCGGCTTCTGAACCAATTGAGCACTGGCTCGAGCCCCAGCCCGGAACTGGCCCTGGAACCTGTTTGGTGGAAAAGGGGTATGAGCCTGAAGATCACCAACATCCAATATTAGTTTTCAGCCTTGTCCCTTACAAATGGAAATTTCTTAGGATTCTCTGAATCTTTTAATAATATCAAATACTATTGATGATTAAATCTTTAAATTGTTTGCAATTTTAAATTGGAAAACATTGTAACATGGACAGATATGCAGCTCAACCAATCTGCTCTCCCTAAATACAGCTGACTGTTCAAGGTTAATGTACGTTATTACATTTGGAAGTGAGTTGGTTTACAGAATGCCTTGGGGAAAAAAAGAGGTTTAGTAAAGTCTGGACACAAAGTCTTAGTTTAGTTTTGCATGCTGCAGTTTCCACAGAAACCAAGACAACTGTAAAACTACTGAGAGTAGTGTGTGATGTCAGCTCCTGCTGAGCGAGCAGACAGTGGCAGTGGTGCAGCAGTTGAAGCTGAACAGTTGAGTATTTATAGACAAGTAAGAGAATAATCCAGACGTTCTGGTGGAAATATATCGAGTTAGACTCTACTGCAGGATTTCTAGAAAACAGTCAGAGTAAAGTTTTGTGTTTAACTGCATCCATCACAGAGAGTAGACAGCAGACATACAGCTGCTGGAAAATTACAGTCCCTGCTCAGAAAATTATGCAGCCTTCCTTCAAGCACTGGTTTTCAAAATAAAAGCCTCTGGTAGATCAGGCATCTGTCTGAAGACATCCACAACTTCATCCCATCCTGCAGACCTCTGTGTTTTCTCAGTAGACAGCAACAAGAACTGGGAGGGAAACTTCGGAAGGGGTTGGATGAAGTCTGTGCAGCTTCTCTTTCATCTCTGTTATCACACAGAGATGCTCTGTGTTGCCGTTAGCAACTCTGGTGAAAGTCAGCACCACAGCAATTCATCAGAAAAACACATCACTCCTGACTGGCAGCCCCTCAAGACCCTCAGACCTGACCACACCTGCCCACCGGGGTGGGTTCACAGCGAAGCAACAAGCAACCGAGGCTTTTTCAGGGGATGTGATTGGATCAGGTCCATAATGAACTCAGGGCCTTAGATCAGTCCCACCTCTTATTTTCCCACTCAGTAATCTGGCTGCTGGAGGATTGGAGAATAATCTGGATAGAAGGAGTGAGGAAGGGAGAGAGAGGATGGAGGGAGGACAATCCTCCGTGATTCTTCTATATATCAATTTCTGTGGAAAACCTTGGTGGAAAGAAGTGGAAACAGATTTTGCCTGAGTACCTTAGAGTTTAGGATTTTTGAGAGCAATGTGTACTTCAAAAAGAGATATTTTATAATCAATACAACAGGGAAAACCTACAGAAACACACCTGTAGTACATTCTTTTTAATGAAGGCAGAAAGATGATCTAATATTGTTACTGACAGGGTTTTTATCAAAGGATGAAGTCCTGTCCCTGAGTTTTTAAAAACTCCAACACAGCTGAGTTAGAACAACAAACCAATCTCCACCAGCTCAGTGTGACAGATGCAGTTAAAAGCTCTAAACAAAACATGCAAGGGATCTGTAATTTTTATAGTTTCATTAAACAACAAGAATGAACTGTCATGCCCACTTGAGAGAGTGTTTACTTGTGGTTTTAGAGATTATATGATTTGATATTAACCAGGACTATGATTACACCCCCAGCTGACAGTGGTTACATAGGTACAGAGGGAGATTTGTCTTCTCATCTGACAGTGATAAAGCTAAAAACAGTAGATAAAACACCACATTGGATTTGTCGTCAATGACACTGCACAACAACCAAAGGCCTCTTTCTATCTCGCTGAGTGAAATTGATATTACAGAGACGGGACAACATGGAGGAGTCTGTCCTGTAAAAACAGAAACCACAGGTAGTATGCTCCTGAAGGCCTCCTCACACAGGGAATGGACAGATGCAGCTCAGACACAGAGGAGCTCGCTTGCATAACTTTGCCCTGCTGTGACAGTGCAACTTCACCGTGCTGCCTCCTTCGCTGTCGGGAATATCACAGCCACCGTGTCCAGCTGCACGTGACCCAACACACATTGTAATAAACGTCAAGCTAAAAATTAAACTGTGATGACGAGATCACCAGCAACAAGCTACTGGGGAAGAAGGCCGTGGAGCGTATTAGCACTGCACACTTAACCCTCTATTCAGAAAGTAAGAGTTTCCGAGGAGCACCTGAAGGCAGCATTAACCTCACTGTGATGCGTGCTGAGATCACTCATCCAAAATCACCGTCCTTTCACTGCCACACACTCCGACTGTATCCCTCCGCCGCAGCTCGGCGCTCAGTGCAAAACAGCTCGACTCTCCACACACACAGAGAAACACGAGCATCATTTTCAACCCACTCACCGTCAGTTGTCTTCTTTTTGACAGTTTGTCGGGAGTCTTTGAGCGTCGCTGTCACCGCTACGATCCGCCCACCCGAGAGTGAACTCCGCGGGACGCACACTAACTCGCTCCTCCCCCCTCCAATCACAGGGCGAGAACACCGACTGGCTTTCAATATAGCCAATCACATTCACGCTAAACTCCGATTGACGACTCTATCATCCAATAGAAACGCCTACATCCTTGGCAGGCTCTGCATCGTCACCAAGTACACTTTTGATAGACACTCCGCGCGCACAATGAAGAAGTTTGACTCCTTTTACGGGACGGTGCCGGTCCAATGGCCGTGAGGCACGAGCTCTGGATACGGACACAGCCAAGGAAGACGCCCTGGTACCGCCCTGATCACTGGAATGTCACCGGGCTGAAGGGAGTTACACTCCACGCTAGAGATGGGACTTAGGGCTCTTTGAAGGGAGCCGGATCTTTCCTTTCAAAGAACCGTTCAAAAGACTGGCTTTTTGATATATTTATTTTTTTAGAAGTCAGCGAGGGGTCACTCGTTTTTATCAAGGGAACAATCACTGGCAGCAGTTATAAGATAAGATTTGAATCAGAATAATTCAAATTTACACATCCCACCAATATATACTCTTTTGGGGGGGTTACTCTGAAATATTGATTATAATTTGATTTGGCATGTGTTTTCATTCCAAACATTCCATAAAGTGGTGCCATATTATCATGCGTTGTCAGTGAGATCACTATTTTGAATTTTCCCACAACTAAAAAAAATTTTGACACAAGAACTTTTTAACAATACAGAAAATCAGCAAATAAAAATAATAAACAAGTACACATGTATATACATGTATTGTATGTATATAAATCAGTCTTGATGTCCAGCAGTCTGTTATAAGGCAGCTGATGCTTTAAACACACATTTTTTAATGATGCTTCTTCCCTTTCAGAAAAAATATTTTCTGGAAGACTGTAAGAGGCGTTGAGAGAATTACAGAACTTTTTTAATCCTCTATTTTTTAATCCTCTATCTTCTTCATAAATGGGTGAAAGTCAGTGGCAATCCTTTTACCCATTTTTTTGGTCATTTTTTGCCTGTCTCAATGGGGTCATGGCAAGTGTGACAAAACTCTATTGAGTGGGACATGATTGTTTGGTTTTTGTGGCAGGAATGATTTTTCTGGAAGAGGAAGGTCCTTGGCCAGATAATGTTGACAGCCCAGCCGTGTCTGAGGGAGGTAATATTGGTGCTGAAGAGAGAATAATAGCTGCCTGGTGTCTTAGAGTACCTGATGTGGAAGCAGAACAAGAGGAATCAGTGGAAGAGGGACTGTCAGAGTGTACCGAGGACTGAGGAGTAAATCTCATTAGTGCCGGAGTCAGTCTGTTTTTTTCTGACATCTGACATTATTACTGTCAGGTGCTGTGTTTTCATATAGTAGTGTAAGTTGTTTGTTGACCTGGACTTAAAAGAGATGTTATATTGTATTGTGCTAAAGCACAATACAATACAATACAATACAATTTTTTTTCAGTTGCTAATATCGCCTCCTCCCTGATACAGTGGTAAATGGCTCTAGTCCAGTCAGGCGGTATTCCCTAAGTTAGCTGCGTATATATAGCTGCATTCACGTGAATGGAGCATGTGGTGGACAACTCAAACTCAGAGATGTCATTAGTCATTCATGTGGGCAATTTGCATATAAGAACGGTTTACAAACAACTGGCTCACAACTGTTGTCATTGTTCACTTAAAAGAGTCATTTAAAAGACTCGAACCATTCACAATTGTCACATCTCTACTCCACACAGAAAACAGCCACACTCAGAGGGAAAGCGTAAATCACAGGAGTTACATCACGTTGGTCACACATGGACCACGTAGAAAAACAGACAAAATATTTGTTTTGTTTTGTTGTTGGAGTGAAAAAGAAGTTGATGCAGGTCTCTGTAGGAGGAGGGAGAGAGAACACACCGAGGTCTGTAGATATCACTGTGAGGATGAATTAAATTAGATTCAGCTGGTTTAGTGCACATCTGTAGCTGCAGAATATCACACTGGTTTATGGAGCAGATTCCTATGGGGAACTCTGACACCACAATTTCTCCCTCATTGCTGGTGCACAAAATATGTCCAACAGAGGACAAAACAGTAAAGAGTTCATCTTCCAAATGGTTCTACCTTGTGTTGTGTGGGTTTGGAGCGACGCCTTGTGGCCAAAGTGGGCATCAACAGTTCCAGGCAGTTCTCTTGTTCTCAGAATACAGTAAATGATCATACGGATTTATTTTCCTGTTTTATTATGTGAAATCCGCCTGTATATTTCAGAAAATATGCATGTTTTGTTTTTAAGTATTTCTGTCTTTTATATTCTGTTCATTGACTCAAAGAGCAATGCACACAAAATTTCCAATGTACCTTTTCAAATGGAAATAAAGATCTAATCTAACTGTCCATGTTCTACCCAAAGCTGAAAAACAACTAAGTGTGTTTCTATTGGTCATCTTCTGTCCATCAGAGGACAGTGCGAAGACATTTGTTCCTCATCAGAGATTTAATCTGTGAAAGAAAATAATGTTTTGTCTTCATCTGTTTACATTGCTCTCTACAGCTTCAGGTTTTGTGCTAGTATGTTAAGTATGATCATCCATTTATCAGGTGTTGGTGTGAGAAGGCACCACCAACCACTGCTTTCTCTTCTTCTTTTCATGGTCTTCCAACAACTGCTGTTTTTCTTCTTCTGAGTTATGCAAACAGTCCTTCAACTGAACCAGAAACAATCTGCTACATCAACAATAAAACATCACAATCTCTCTGTAGATCCAGGGTTTGATTTGTCCGTTCTGTCCTGCTGTAGAAACAAACATGGCGGCCTGGGATGGGTGCCTGCATCAAAGATATTAAGAGGTCATTCTAAAGTAATGTAACAGATTGTTTTGTTAATCTGTCTGCATCATGTTTCATTCGCTTTTAGAGTGAATTGTACCTTGTGAGTTACATTAGCTGCCGTAAAGAAGTTGTTGTTGTTGTGATCCTGTGGGCGATACACCTATGTATGTGAAATAAAAGTGGAAGCCGTGGATCAAGAAACTCCCTACCTGTGTGCCTTCTATTAATTTCGCATTAAGTGTATCAAGCCCAACGAACCCAGAAAGCTTGGTTACAGTAATGAAAGATCCTGTTTATCCGGCAGATTTTACACTAATGAAAAATATAGTTGTTAATATATTCCATCTAAAATAAAGGACTTCCTAAATACTATACACTCTTCTTTCACAGATAGAACTTTGCCAATGTGTGAGTTTAAAAAACTAATACCACTCAGTAACACTGGCAGGGGCGGCTGGTATAAATGGGCTAATGGGGTTGAGCCCTCCCAACAGCACCTAAAAGTCAAAAGAAAAACGTGGAATATCTCTAAATGGGCTAAATTTTTACAGCCCCAGTCCACTTTCCTGGATTTTCTTCTTGTAAGTGATTGACAGGTGACATATCACACCTCTTTGATTTGCTGCTCTTTTGGGCTACATTCAGTCAGCCCACGGGCTGCTGGGTTTTAACCAATGGCAGTGGCCTCTGGGGTGATTGACACGTGTCAGTCACGCCCCCGTAACTTGCCGATCAAATTCATCCAGCCCAAAGGCCGCTGACTTTGACCACTACGGCGAGCTAACGTTGTAGTGTTGCTGGCGGGTGTTAGCACGGATGAGGTGGATTATCCGCTTTCCGATCCATTTTCCTGTATCTTTGGAGGAAAAATATGGAGTTCAGAGACTGGGGTCACATCGGCCAAACGACGTTCAAATAACCTAAAGGGACAAACGACACAATCTTAAGTTTTGCATTACTTGGTTTGAATGAAAGGACTGGCTAACGGCAAGTGTAGCCAAGAATTCACTGCTCTGTTTCCTGTACTTTATTTTGGAGGAAATACAACATGGACCCAACGGGGAATTGTGGATTTGAAACATTTGTCGGACAAAATGATAAACATGAATGTTGTACGAGTCACATCGGAAACAGCTTTAAGCTGTCCGTGTTAGGAAACGTTAACATTGCTGCTGGACGACGGCCACCGCATCGCTGTACAGAGACACAACGAGCTGGTGAAGAAAGACATACATTCACTATCATGGATTGTGGAGGGTGTATTTTGTGGAGGACGCGAGCTGACTCTGCGGGGGTCTGACAGCGTATTTCTGGATCTGGTTGACCAGCTTTGTTATTGGACAACCAGTCATCAGACAGATCACTTGTCAGCCTCACAAGCTGCCAAGTAAGTAAGTGAGCTGTGGATATGTGTTGTACTGAGGACATGTTTGGCGCTGTATGTTGACAAACAATTGCAGTGGGCTATCTGTTGACAGTCGTTGAAGTTGAAACATGTTTTATAGTGTGTGTGTGTGTGTGTGTGTGTGTGTGTGTGTGTGTGAGAGAGAGAGACAGAGACAGAGAAACACAGAGCGAGACACAGAGACAGAGAGAGTGTGTGTATGAATGCATGTGTCAAGAGAGGAAAGAGTTTTTTTGGCATCTCCAGTGCTGATGTCGAGCAGTACAAGTGCCTGTAACTGTGTGTACCAGATGTGATGTTGCTTTTGCTGCTGTTTTAACTGTTTACTAGGTGTTGGGCATTTGCTAGCCGTCCCACCCAATTTCACCACCAGCACCACTGAAACCTGGGGTTGTTTCATGAATTTAAAGAGGACCGACTATATTCATTTTACAGTGTCAGCCTGCTCTAGAGTGGTTTTACATAGATTGAAGCTAAAAAAGTTCATATTTGACTTATAATCAACATTAACTCCATCCTCTGAAATGAGCTGTTCAGCTCATCATCAAGCTCTGCAGAAGCCTGCTAATAGTCCTGATCATTTGAATCAGGTGTGATGGAAGAGGGACACATCTAAAACATGCTGGATAGGGGCTCTCGAGGACCAGGATTAGGCAACCCTGTCCTAAAGGCAGCGAGAGTCTGTGCGGTGCCCACTTCCTGTCTGGTATGCTTGTGTTTGCCAACATGAGCTGGATAAAGTGTGAGATTTACCTAGAACATATGCTGGGCCCCAGTCCCCAATACACACACAGTATAACAACTGAGAAAACTCTCATACTAAAACTGTGATAACTCAAAAATGGTACAAGATAGCAAAAACATGTAATCACAACACTTAAAGATCAAAGTCTTGTGACTCGTTTCAAACTTTTATGAAGTCTGTAGCTACCACTATGTTAACCCAGTCAAAGCTCAAACAGGTGTGGGTTTGACTGCTTTCTCCATTGGATTGAATGAGAGAAAAAGCTGCAGAGAGGAGTGTAACACTTGCAATATTTAAGATGGTATCTCTATGAGTACTATAGATGCTATAAGTACTAAATGTATGCAAGGCCAATTATGTTAATGTAATCAGAAGAATCAATTCGTCTCTCAAAAGGAAAGTAACTAGTGCTTAATCAACATAGACACAGTTATGCAGGTGCTACCAGTTCATAGTTTAGTGATGTTTGCAATTATTTACAGTATGTACAGTATTTTACAATGAGTGCACTTGGGGAAAAACAGGTATCGACTTAGTAAATCCTGAGCGCGAGAGAGTTCCCTTCATCGATAGGGAGGCGCAAACTGTTCCACACAATGATAGTGTCCAGATAGAGTCCAGTGAATGCCTGTGACACAACAGTCCGCTCCAACAACTAGGACACACTGGCCCAACAGCGTCCAAACGTTGGAGATGGTGGGAGCGAGTGGACAGAACCAAAAAGGGACAGGAAAAAAACGGCTGCAAGGCCTCCTACTACGACCACAGGAGTTCAAAAGTCAGACGAACACAACAGGCCTCAAGTAGACTGGCTTGTTAAGCTGGTTGCCTGACAGAGTCCCAACAGAGTCCCCTGGCCGATTCCATTCATTAACAAAGCTCAGAGTCACGATGATCAAGTGTGCGATGCAAGTCGCAATGGTAGCACCTGCAGCCGCCTCGAGTCCCCTTGTCCCACGCCCCTGTCAGCCGCTGGCGTCTCCTAAGTGTTTATTTCCTAGAGCTACCGCAAGGCCGCATGGGAGTTGCCGCAAAGGCTCATGGGAATTGTAGTTCAGTATCGCAGCAGCGGTATATTAACACTACCCTATATCAGATTATATAGGTGGGTTACAGGAGGGACCTCCTCCTTGGATTTGTCCCTGTCTTCTTTGCTCTGCTGCCCTCTGCTGGTTGTGTGCGCAGTACACACACATTATTAAACCTGACTGACAGCACACAAAACTCTAAAACTGTGACAACGCAGAAACAATACAAGATAGCAAAAACATGTAAATAGAAAATTTACAGATCAGTCTTGTCACACTGTTCAACTTTACATGAAGTCTGTAGCTACCACTATGTTAACCCAGTCAAAGCTCAAACAGGTGTGGGTTTGACTGCTTTCTCCATTGGATTGCATGAGAGAAAAAGCTTCACAGAGCAGCATTCTGCTCATTGTGTACAGACACAGTAAGGCAGGATGACAGGCAGAGGTCACAGGTCAGGGGAGAAAGGTCACACCACCTGTGCATGGAAATACACAAGGAAACATTGTTTTTTACTTTTACTTTCGTAGAACATGGATGAACTTCATTCAGTCCTCTTCGTCCAATGCTGCTTGCAGCTTTAATTTTCTTCTTGTAATTGTTGGCAGGCTGTAAAATAGCCTCCTTGTAACAGATTTTTTTTTGTTTTTTTTGTTTGTTTTTTTTAAAGTAATGATATTTTATTGCAGTGAGTCAGCGAGAACTTACAAACAATACAGCTGCTACACTGATATCAGTTCACTCCAAAGCAGACTTTTGCCTCCTGGTTGTGCACACACCTAGTGTGAACATGTCTGAGTGTGAATCTGATCCAGAATCAGCATCAATTGTCACCACTAGAAAGACGCCAGCAGGATGTCTGTGTTTGGTAAATATTAAACCCATTAGCAGCTGATTGTGTACATAATGCTGGATTCAGGATTTTAATCACAAGCTCTATGTAAAATGTTTTCTGTGTATGTCCATATTAATCTGTGGACGTGTGGGAGATCCTGGAAAGTGTTTTGTGAAGATACTGAAGGTAACATAGCAGTAAAGTGCTTACGACTGTACAGTATCTCTGTGTACTGGCAGTTATCCATATGCTGCAGTACACAAAATAAATAAATTCACAAGTGTTTAGTAGAATTGGAGAACATGTACAGTCTTGATTCTGAACAGTTACAAAAATAAGCTGAAACACTCATATGGTAGAGTTTCAGTCTCAGAACAGAGGAGAACAGAGTTTCTATCAGGCTGCAGACTGAGAGCTTTAAATCACTTCAGCTCATGAAGCTTTGACCATGTGTAGTACAAACACCCAACACTGGAAAACTGGACTTTGTAAAAGTAGAACAGATCCTCTTAAGAAAAAAATAATAATAAGATGATTAATGTCTCAGTCTGGTCCTTCGAAGCTAAAATATCACACCTTTAGAATATTAAAGTGAATTTCTCATACACATGTCACAAAGATGAGTCCAGCCATGATCACTTTTGCTTTCAAATAGGTTTATTGAAAGAAACATTTTGAAATTTTATAAAGTTCAACCGTTGATAATGCTATCACACAATCAGAACCTGGAGCATCACCGTTTCCCCATTTCTCAATCTCTGATATGAAGGATGTGTTTTGAGCTTTTAGAAGCAGCCTAGTTTCATTATTATTATTGTTCTGTGGTTCAGCAGTATTCCAGGGACTACCATAAAGTATAAGCAGTCACAAAACATGGGTGAGTTTTTTTTTTTTTTGGTGGACACCTCACAACTTCTCAGTGAGACATGTTAAATACATGTTGTGAACACACTGAAGAGTAAGACACTCACATGTTTCTGATTCCTCAGTCCCTGATGGGCAATCAAAGGATTTATAATATGTAAGGTGCACTTTTAATTTTAACCTCCTGGTGACAGAGTGGAGTCCCAATAAATCAGAGAAATCAAGTGCTCGTGGATATCTGGGGAAACATGAGCACAGTTCTGCCCAGGACTGTCACACATGCATCACTCCATTACAGTGATTTCAACCAAGATACAAATATACAATAGAATATTGTATAGTCTAGGATCACTATGTCTGCAGCTATTCAGTCCCCTCCTCTTCCATGACCTGGAAGTAGTTTGTATCTATATATGTATATATATATATATATATGTATGCCATATATAAATATGACTCTCCCGTCAGCCGGAAGAATTCAGTGTTTCACTCTACACACAGTCTGCAAGCACACAGCCACAAATCAAACTTTCTCCTCAGAGTCTTAGTGCAGCATGCAAGTAAAAATGTGCACAATATTAAAAGTCATTAGCTTCATAACCCTCATCATCATCATATCCATTTTTACCTTTTTTTCCCATAAGGTGATTATTTTAATAAGAAAATTAGAGCAGACTTTATTTCTTTAGTATATTTTCCTCTATAGTATTCTGCATTTCAAAGCATGCCAAAGAAGTTTTTCAGTTTCTGCATAGTGCTGGCTATACGAGTGCCAAAAAGAGTTTTTCCTTTACAAGTAGTAGAAGTCGTTGGTATGTACAGGCAAAGAGTGACAGAGCAGATCCGGTGTAAGTGCTAAGCGCCCCCCACCCCCCTCTGAGTGCTCAAAGTATCTACAAATACAGGACCCACTCATAGAAAGTTGATCAGAGCTGAAAAAAAGCCCAGCAGATTTGGAAGAGCCATTAAAGTGTGTCTGTCTGTGTTTGTCTGTGTGTGTGTCTGTGTGTTTGTCTGTGTGTGTGTCTGTGTGTCAAAATGCAAAAAGGGGAAAATCACTCTGTTGAAAGACACCCCCCGCCCCCCCCATCTTTTGAAAGTGCACCCTCCACTGTTAATATAATATGCAGTATGCATTACATGAATGTGTCCTCTAGCAATGAAATATTCCGCTAAGATCTACGGTCACATACACAGGTTTGAAGTAAGAGTCGACAACAACCACATTCTAGTTTTGAGGTCATAGTTCTGAATGTAAAAGATGCAGTTCAGGCCACTAGGTGACTGTTATTGAACACTAACCAGACGCTCACTACAGTACAAGAGACAACAAGGAGAGCCCACTTCTGAGTATCAGCACCTCCGCATTGCACTGTAAAAAAACATAAATAAATCAAAACAGAAGTGATTAATTAGTACAGAACTTCACTTGGTAATTAGTGGATTTCAGCAGTCAGGAAAATCTGATGGTGACAGACACAATGAGCAGAGAGGGGTCAATGTTAAGGAAGTACATTTGTCAGTTTAACCTCTGTGATGTTTTCACTCACATTCTGACAGAAAAGAGATTCCAGTAGCTTTGCATCAACTCATTCAGCTGGGGTCACTTTTCACCACAGACTAAATGGATGCAGCAACTGGGTCTGAAAAGTGAAGCCAAGGCTGAAATGCAGAAAAGTACAACACCACTGATGGTGACGAGATGCTGGCTCCAAAAAATTCCATGTGGCTTCTATTCAAAAATGGTCATTTTCAATCTTGAAATATTCAGTCTATACATTTCTTCTAGAAGTCATTCTGATGTCATTAGATAAAGTCAACTCTTCTTCTCAGTGATGTGGTGGTCCATCGGAAAATCATTAAGGAGATATTAGACTGAGAGGAGAAATTAAGGGCATGGTTAGTTTGATTGACAGGTCTGGTCTCCAGTGAGAGCAGTCCTGAACTCCAGTCTCATACACACTGGGCTGTGTCCTCAGGGTCAAGGGTAAGACCTGCGTCCTCACTCCTCTCTTATCCAAATATGGACACTTCTCGCTCCAAACAACCAACGTGACCACATTCATCCACGCCCATCTCTGAGATACAGTCTTTACTTTTTACAGAGTCACAAACCACCACCTCCTCTACAGTCACTCTGTTGGTTTTTCACATCATCCTATAAATATTTTCAGGTCACATTAAAACCACAGGTAGTTGGAGCTGTTTTTGCATCTTCATGAATCCCATGTGAGTGAAACACCACAAGTAGATGGTTCGTCTCTTGCTTTGGTTCAGTACTAAAGTGCACATTATACAGTGACTGCACGAGAACTGTGGGTAAAAAACAAAAGACCAGGCCTCGTGCACACTGTGCTGAATGTGGCTTCGACTGCATTTGAGAACTGATTCAGAAGTGACAGAATATATTAATATTAATAATAATAATACACACTTATACCAATAAATACTGGATAAATATTGAGTCTGTGTGAGTGTAAATTTCTTCAACACAAACAAAGTGATAAATCATCTCAGCCACAATCCACAGACAAACAGGACGACAAGAAAAAAATAAATTAAACAGCTTCAACCCCACGAGCAGCAAAAATAATATCATCACATTCCTGCATTAAAGGGGAATTCCACCTAAACTTCACTCTGTATATGTAATTGTTCTTTCTGTCTTTTTTTCTGATTGGTTGTGTTTTTGTGTTGTGAGCCCCCATGACAACAATGACACATTCCTGAGTCTGTATTAAATATCTGCACTGTTTTAGAAAAGAAAAATAAAGTGCTAAAAATTACTTGTGGTTCAGCTGCTACAAGTCTGAACTGTTTAAAGGACTATTGCACTTCACCAGGCGCTTTCTTTCCTTCTCTTCTAACTCTTCATGTGTGAGGTGTAAAAAAAAAAAAAAAAAAGCGTCTGTCTGTAAATGTATTATCAGGGAAACAATCAAAAGATATTGTTTGGTTTCCTTCAGCTTGAGAACTTGAAGAGATCTAACTTCATTTATTTCAGTCCGGCATCACTGCACCTGCTCATCTGTCTGCTCTGAGGTTTCTGTAGAAACAGTGGTGTCACTGCACCATGGCCGACAGCATCGCCCTCACATTTATATGGGGATTCATTCCATTTAAAGGGGACATATTCTCTCCATGTCTGTGCAGACCATAGAGGCTGACAGGGTGGGAGCTATCTGAAAGCTCATATCCACTGTCCACACCTCCAACATGGATAAAACACCATTTAGTCCATGCCAACACAAAAAAGAGAGGAGACATCAGGGGCTTTCCAATGAAAATGT
Organism: Pseudochromis fuscus; assembly: GCA_900323345.1. NCBI lineage: Eukaryota > Metazoa > Chordata > Actinopteri > Pseudochromidae > Pseudochromis > Pseudochromis fuscus. Next base: position 18,042 of record OOFC01039795.1, read on the forward strand.
GCATAACATACCCAGATTACTGATCTAATCTGGGTTTGAGAAATGCTGACAGGAGCTGAAGGTGCGTTTGTTGCTTCAAACTGTGTGTTAAATCCCTGCAGCAACAAACAGCAGCTGAAATCATGTGAGTGAGTCCAAAAAGAGAGTTACTCACTTCAACATCATTAATTACTCATAATAATAATAGGAACAGCTGACATGGAGGACAGGACCACTCAGAATAAAGTGAGAGCTGCTGTGACTTTAAAACAAATGATTAATATGCTCCTTTCTCTTTGTGCTATTTGATTAAAAATGATCCTCATCACTCGGTGAGCTCCTGCACAAAAGAACAAACTAAATCTTATCACTCGCTATCAAGGTGCCATTTTGCTGACACTGTCATTTATCCAGAGTCAGGTGAGGTGTTACACTGCTGCTCTGACAGTTGCTTCTTCCCATCATCTTCTGAAGTTCAGTGGGACCTGCTGATGATCCTGAACAGTGTCAGACTCACATCAATCCTCTTCCAGATTCAATACCAAATCAATGGATGCATTTTTCCTGCCAGCTGGTCTTAAAACTGCAGAGGCTGAGAATGGCTGTGCTTACAGATTGTTTATTGCTTTTTCTTTCAACCTGGAAATAACAAAGCTTAAAAACAAAAGGTTGATTTCATAAGATAATGAGATGATTTATCCCGAGAAAACAACCTTCACAGGATAATTGTCGAGAACCGTGAGTGTGTTGCTCAATGATTCCACCTAATTCCAGCCTCATGGAGACGATCACAGAGGATCCTGGAAACATAAAGTAGTTTGTGCCTGTGTTTGATTAAAGCACAGTCTGATGTTGATCAATCACCCTCGAGCTGACACTCTCAGCTGTGCTCAGCTGGTACAGAGTTAGGTTTAATCGAGACATAAAGACACTGCACTTCTGATCTCTGAGAAACATAATTAGCATTCGGAGGAAATTACATTTGGTTTTAATTGTAATCAAAAATAAGTGCAAACACAGCGACTCTCAGCCTCCGTTCATTTGATCATATAAGTAAAGTGGTGGTGGTGTGCTGATCGATGTCTGAGCCTCTTCATAACTTAGAGAATCTGTTGGGCTGTGAACACTTTACATCTGTGTTTGACGCTATGAACTGTGGAGAGAAGGGCCTTAATTAAAAAGTATTCCCTACAGCACCTCCTCCTCCCTGTGTTCACTGCTGCTGTCGCACTGAAAACTCATGGATGACATTAGAAGCGATCTTTATAGTAAAGGGTTTGTGCTGTTTACACAACGTGTTCACATCTTTGTGTCCGGGGCATAAAAAATAACAAAAATCTGAAACATCCAGTGACCTTCTACAGTGTGGAAGCTGATGTACTGCACGATGAGCTCTGACATACATAACACAAAGGATACACACACACTCACACACATACACAAAGCTTTTGGACCTGAATGTATCACACACACTATAAAGATTAAAGCACTCACTCACTCATTTCCTGTTTGCCAGTGTTTGCATATTGTACTGTACATTAGAATAATGGCGCATTCGGCTGGTCGTTGTAAACTGGCAAACTTGTGTATTTACGTGATTTATGTACAAGGTGAAAGCATTCTGGGTGTGTGCTAACATGAAGAAAAGAAGTAAGGACTAATGAAATCTGAGGTAGCAAATTCAACTATGATAGATTAGAATCACACAACAGTTTTATTTTCCTTCATGCCTTTATGGGCTCTGATTGGTTGTTAGAGATCTGGTCAGTGTTTCTGTGTCTCTGTATGAAATCCCTCAGCTGGGATTTCCTGCTCCTTTTTAAATAGTTGTTTTTTTGGTGCATCGTTCTGATGGAAAACCTCTAAGTTTGCCAGTTTACCTTTTTTTCTCTGCCTCAGCATCCCTTGTGTTTTCTTCACTCACTAACAAATCTGTACAATGTCGTATGATCGGGGAGCTGATATGTTCATCGAGAAAATTCATGGCTTTTAAACCCTCCAGTTCCTACCCCTGAGGTGCAGACCAGCCAATCCAGTGTGCTCTTGGGGGGAAAGTGTGAAGCATCAGCTCTGCCTCTTGGGGCAGGGCGTCAGGGGAGGGGGGGAAGGAATCAATGATAGAACGGGACAGCAGGATTCCTGTTAGGCCAGCTAACACTATGATTTACCAACCAGTCAGTTTATCGGAAGCGCCACGGACATAAAGAATAGAATAATCATTATATCAATAGGATTTTTCAGTGCAAGACGTAAAATGGCTACTTGTTTCGTCGTTATTCTGTCCAATGTTGCTTGTTCGTGTCGGTCTTCCAACACTGGATACAGCAGTAAAGGGATTCTTCTACAAGTTAGCAGTCGTTTACATGTGAGAGTGAAGAAGAGTCGTCCCCAGCGGAGGACCGAGGTCTCTGTTCAGTGAAGAGCTCCTCTCTGCTCCAAGGGTGGTTTTGGTTAAAGGTTGCACTGTTGAGGAACTCAGAGAGCTCCAGGTGTTTCATTCTCATGAAACGGGTGGGGGGTGGGGGGGCTGAAACCCAACCTCACCTGAAGTCAGGACTCACCCTCCCGGTGAGTCCTGACTTCAGAGGTTGATGAGGGTACAGTAGCTGGGTGCCCTAAAAGGTGTCTGTGGGTACAGTAGGTGCCTCCTCATGGAGTGGTGGAACCAGGATGAACTGCAGGATCAATCTCTCTCCCTTTATCCCACAGTCCTCCCCCTCCTCCCACCTCTGTCTTAGCTCCCCCCAGGGTCAGAGCTGTGTCTCTGTGGTGTCCGTGAATCCAGGGGTGTCTGTGGTTCTTGGAGGGACAGCCTCCGCTGGGTTTCGGGATCCAGGGGTGACGCCCCCCTTGCGGCAGCTGGCCCGACCCCTACCTCCAAACACACTCCTGAACTAAAGTCTAATCCCACTCCTAAGCTCGACCCCACTGCCGCCCTGCTCCCTAATTCTAAATC
>OOFC01039811.1:0-10625 GCA_900323345.1 Pseudochromis fuscus
CATTCAGCACAGCCGGTTATGGAGTTACAAATTGCTTTTAAGTGCAAACACCCTGTGTGTGTGTGTGTGTGTGTGTGTGTGTGTGTGCAGATATGTGGACAGATAAAAAATGATGGGCTGTCATATGTCAGTGTTGCTAAAAAGAGACCACGTGAGGGAGGACGAGGGGCAGTGAGAGAAAGGGAGGGAGGTAAGTGTAGTCAAAGGGGTGAGGACAAAGAGGGAGATAGAGTGAAGTGAGAGGACAGACAAGTGGGCAGAGAGGAGGACTAGATAGATAGATAGATAGATAGATAGATAGATAGATGCGTTGGAAAAGGAGGCGTTCGCCAGCGCAGGGGAAGAGGTTGGGAGATGATGAGGATGAGGAGAAGACGGACTCCTCCTTCAGAGTGCATTTCTTTAAAGGTAAAAAAAAGGGTTTGTGTGTGTGTGTGTGTGTGGTGGCGGCATCTTGATTTTACCGCATTAGTCTCTCGAGTGTGTCGTGAAGTGGCCGGTCAGCGCATCCACTACTATATAAGAGTGTGTGTGTGTGTGTGTGTGTGTGTCTTTGTGTGTATGTGTGTGTGTCTTTGTGTGTGTGTGTGTGTGTGTGTGTGTGTGTGTGTGTGTGTGTGTGTGTGTGTGTGGAGGGAATCCTAAAGAGGAAGCCTGCACAGGGAAGTCAGCAGAGTCGGTGTGTGTGTTTTTGAACTAGAAAGCTCTCAGAGAGCACAAACCTCTGACAGGGTGAAGTCCATGTCTGCTCTCCACCACGTTGTCTCACATTGTCACCATTATCATCCTGTGTGTAGATGTCTGAAACATTTCAGACCACAAACCTCCCTTAATCCAGCTGTACTGATGCACTAGACTGAACACTGCTGCCCTCTTGTGGTGCAGTAGTGGCGCGAGCTTGATAAAACTTTGGTCCATATTAATCATAGACTGTATATAAGAGAGTCACGTAAGTGGAGTTTTTGGATTATAACGTGACCATGTTTGGGATTTTTGGAGCCAGAAGTGACCATATATGGATATAAAGGGAGGAGAGAGGAAGCGGGTCTGACCCTTGAACCTGAGATTACAGCCCAGTGCTGACTTTAGTTGAAACATATATTTACAGCCTGGTACAAATACAGTTTTGCCTTTCTTGAATAATTTCTGCTTTCAAGACTGTAGGGAACTGAATTTTACTTTTTTTACTCTATCTATCTATCTGTCTATCTGTCTGTCTGTCTGTCTGTCTGTCTGTCTGTCTGTCTGTCTGTCTGTCTATCTATCACAAAAGTCTCCACCCCCTTTTTCTAGGTATATGCAGTCTGTGGTTTTTACCAGTCCTTCCAACATTTGTTGATAAATATCAAAAAGCTTCGATTAAAGGTTCAAACATTTCAGTGACGGGTGTCTTCACAGGAGGCTCCACCCCCTCACACCTCACCAGCTCCTCCCTCTTCTCCAAATATGGCCACTTAAAATTTGGGACTACAAAAAATGTCCCTACGTCCATACAGTGGTGGTTTTTACCAGTTCTTTAGATATTTACTGATAAATCTCAACACTCAAAATCTTTCATTGCAAATTTACAGCCTTCACCTTTGCTCCTCCCTCTCATCCAAACATGGTCACTTCTGGCTTCATGAAAACAGTTTGATGTCAGCTGCTTCTATCTTTTATACACAGTAAATGGTTTTTACCAGTTTTTTAAAAATTGGACAATGAAAAATGCTTAAACTTTTATTGTTTTGCTTTGTCGTTCATAAATTAGTTCTGGATTAATTGGGCCTTAACTAATTGGATTAATGAGCAGTTTATTATTTCTTTGCTGTTTTGTGCTGTAAAAAATCTACTGATTCTTTCATGTGTTTACAACAACACAAATAACATAACACACTTCATGCAACATGTTTACTGTGAGTAAGCAGTCACTCCTTTGTGCTGCTCCTTTTATTTGCACATTGTTTATCTGAATTATTCATATCTGTGTTTGTCTATTTACTGCCAGATGATAATGGAGAAGTACATCTGAGTTCATGTTGCTTTGTTCCCGATGAAGCTTCTTCTTGTCAAATATTTAGTTGTGTATCCGATAGCATCAGACATTTAGATGAGGAGGAGGAGGAGGAAGTTTTTGTGGTGATGTGTGCGTCAGATAACCTCCGACGGAGATGTGAGGACGCTGCAGTGACCGGAAATGTTTGTTGATCAGATGAGTGAGATCAGTTAGCGTCTGCAGAATAACAAATTAAATGCATATTCAGTTGTTTGTGAGACAGTTGGTGGACACTGGCTTCATGTAGACTTGGTGATACTGTATATTCTGCACATGGAGCCAAAATAAACAGATGTCTTTCACATACGGACGCCTGACTCACTCTGAACAAATGAGCTTAAAGGCGGCGAGAACGGGAACAAATCTGTGCGGACACATTAACCCCAACCACAAACCACAGAACACAAAACAAGCTGGTTTCAATCATTTCTAGTATCAAACATCTGCTGCTCTTATTATTTAGCTGTTTCCCATCTCAGTGTATCAGTGTGTCGCTGTGGTTTGAACACAGATTCTGCTCAGATGCTGGAAACTGGATTGCCTTGGAGGTGGACTGGTCCCTCTCCAGCCACCAGTCCACGTTTCGTATTTTGTCCAGGCTGGGGCTTGACCCTCCAGTTCCCGACTCAAGTCCCAATCCACTGAGCCACTGCCGTCCCTGTACTACTACTATGTTATACTACTTATAATATATACATTTTACTGTATATAGAAATGGACGAAGCAACTGGGGCTCAAAAATTAGGCCAATGTAGAAGTACATAAAAGTTCCACTGACAACCAACTACTAGATACTGGCTTCAAAGTCTCTGGCTCCAGTTGACTTCAATTCAAAAACCTTCATCTTCAACCCTGTAATACTCAGTTTTACTAAATGTTTCTCCAGTGATTTACAGGCTCGTTCACACTGTCCTCAGGTTCAAGTGCCAGAAACACCTCCTCACTCCCCCTTTCATCTCCAAATATGGTCACTTCTGGCTCAAAAAAACCCAACAGGGTGAAGTCAAAGCGTTAAAGCTTCAGAAGTCCACAAACCAATGAGTGATGTCACATGAACGTCGTCCTTTCTACAGTGCACTGCAGAGCACCTTCTGCTGGACAAACTACATCATGACACCAGAAGAGTTTTCTGCATTATATGATCTGGGATAAAAAAAAAACCAACAACTTGCTGGTATTGTGCAACGACTCAGAATCAGAACATCTACAAAGTTTGGAGATCTACTTCAGAATTTCCATGGCTCATCTCAGCCTTATGTTGCAGAGACTGTTGTGGAAAACAGAGCGGGGAGTCTCCGGACGTTTACAGCACAGCAATAACCACACATGACTTATGATTTTGCCCTTTTTGATGAAGGAGAATTGAGTTATTATCCTCTGACCATGAGAGTTTCCGCTGTGTGACAAGGACGTACAACAGACAGTAACCCGGCTCACATGACGGCAGCAGACAGACAATCTGTCCTGTACCTAAAAATGTTTGTCACCCAGACGGAAGTTTTTCTGCAGGATTTCAAAGGAGGAGGAAAGAAGACAGAGACTCGTCGCGCTCTCCATCTGTCCCTCTGTTGGATGTTTGGAGAGTCGGACTGGAGCCGCTCCCAAAGAGACCCACAACTTTTAAATGAGCTCGTTTGTCTTCTAGAAATTCTGTTGTTGGAGAGTTGGAACGAATGAACAAGAATCCTGTTCTCATGGGTCTTAAACCGAGCTTGAAAGGCAGAGTTTGACCCCGAGCGGCTGATGAATGCACTGACTCTCGTTAGGAGGTCAAGTTTAACTCAATATCACAAGTTTACTGCAGCGGAAATTTTAAATCAAGTCAGTAAAGTGGATATTAGAAGGATTCTGTTCAACAACATCAAACTGGGAACTGCTGTGAAGCTGCTGACTTTTATTTTGGAAATGTTTTAACTTCTAACACTGTAAAAATGGAAACTTTGCTCCAACTCCAATATTGTGAAAGCATTGAATTTCTAATTCAAATTTTCTTTTATTTATCCTGTAGTTATAAAAGTCCAAAAAATTATTCGTAGCTTTACAAAAATAGACTGTGAATTTTCATGTGTAATGTAAAATGACCTGAAAACAAACATGTAACTGTGAATAATTAAACATCTGAATCAGAACATTTTTGCTCCTTGGCGCCTCCACCTGCACAGTCTCCAGCTGTGGTTCGTCTCCTCCTGAGAGAATCAGCTTCAGTGTCTCGGGTGCAGTGTGTCCTGGAGCAGGTGCATCGGACAGTTGCTCCAGACAATGATTTGAGTGACAAATGAAGACGGTGTCTGCCGGGCACTGAGTAGCCCAACGTAGTGGTTTTAGTCGTGGTGACCCAGTGTTTTTGTTGTCATCTGGGAGTGGGGTGGATGAAACTGTTGTGGCGCTGTCCAGTGCTGAAGATATTGATGAGGCTCAGGTAGCCGCTGAACCGATCGATCAGGCCGGAGGAGCCGTCCACTGCTGACTTTTAACAGGGTGATTAGGTGACATGCTGTCTATATATTCAACATCTCGGCCCCCTCCTCCTTCTGTTTGCTGTGCACCTGTGTTTTCAGCACATCCATGGAGGAGGAGATTGAAATGGTGGCTTCCTGAGAGGGACTGGATTGTCACGGATGCTGGGAGTGATGACACAGCACGTCCCCAGTTTTGTTGATTTTTGCTGTGGTGTCCAGTTTCCTTTGTTCTCTTGTTTTTGGTTTAGGTGCATATTTATTTTTTTGGATGTCTTAATTCTTGAATAAAATTTTGATTTTACAAATATTTATTTTTATTTAATAGATATAGATGAACAGTTTATGTTATTTTAAAGTACTTTTGGTGTCACAGCTGCTGGAAAAATATCTTTTTTTTTTAAAGGGGTAATGATTATACAACATTAATTTATTTTTAGATCATTGTTAGAAAAAATTAAATCTTAATACATCAAATTTCCTTTCATGAAAATAAAGTCACAGGATAGTGATTCTGCTACTACAAACTACATTTTGTTTTTGCATGATTGTGAAGCAACATGTTTATTAAATAATCATAATAATTCAGAAAGTGGAAATGATGGTAGTGATCCAGAATATTCATGTTTTTGCAGGGTTGTGACTTTTAAAGAAAGACTTTCATAAATGATGGGAACTTGTTAATTGTTACACAGTGTTCACTGCATTAGACGTTTTTCTTTCCATATCGTTACCAGACCGAACAAACATGAAGTTTGGTGCCAAGAAAGACAAAAAGTTGAAGTTGGTCCTTCTTCTTGTTACCAGCAGTCGTCTGTTTGATTTGCATCTGAAGCAGAGTGTGAAATACCAGATGTCTCCGGGGGTTCTCGGACCTCTTTTTAAACTCTCAGGACTCTTTGAAGTCAAATCTTTTGAAGGATTCCTAAAATTTCACATCGAGTTAATTTGCTTGAGCAGTGATGGCTGCAAATGTACATTTATTGCACCAGATTTTCTGAGCTTTCCTTTTAAAATCTCACAAACTGACATCACTTTTCTTTGCTAACTACTGATTTCATGCTCACTGTAGTATGTGCATGTCAGCTGTGATTTCCTAACCAGACTCCATGAGCTTTGTACTAAAAATTGTTATTTCTGTTTTGAAATGTAACTGCAAAGAGAAGCTGAGTTATAGTCGCGCTCGGTGTGCAGCCTGTACAGATCTGACTGGTCTACCTTGTAGAGCGCAGCAGCAAATTCCTCACGTCACCTGTGAGTCCATCTGGAAGATTTAATGATGTAATCTACCTCCTGCAAACAAACGGCCATGACTCTTCTGCTGTGAAGCCCTGGTACGCTGAATAAAAGAAGTCTGATTGCCGTGTCGACACACATACTCTGGGCCCGGGGCGTCTGGAGCTGGAGGCAGCGGAGTAGAAGGAAACAGGCCTGACATTTAGGCTGCTGGCAGAGTGTTGTGGTTCCTCTCTGATACCACCAAACACAAAACAGCAGTAGCTACTGGTAGTCAGTGTTGTAAGGTGGGATATTTCCAGCTGTTTATATAAGATTCATCTTCGAGTTTCATTCCCTCATTAGCTTCACTTTTGTCGTCATGTGGCAGCGGTGGGAGCACCGCTTCGCCTCCTGGGACTTCACACTCAAGCACGTACACTTAAACACAACCTCCAATTAGCGCTGATTTGGACGTGATTTTTCCACCGAGTTGGTTTTGACACAAACATAAAAGTCGGTTCAGCCATGAAAAGAAAAAGAGGCTCACGGCAGATGGAAGGAGAAAGAACCATGATGGGATTTACCACAAAGCAACAGTGACAAGGAAAGAGACTTGACACAGGTGCAGATGAACATTTTTGGGTTTTAATTTATTTTGTTGTTTGTAAAATCATCATTTAATGAATTAATATTGTTAAAATAAGTTACTTTGACACATCTTTTAGTAAATATTTGCTATAGAATTATTTGGTCTCGTGTTTCTGCCACAGACAGTGTGACGACACTACGAGTTTGATCTTAATCTTACCTAATTAACCTCCTGTTGACCTTTTTAGCTTCTGGGGTCGTGGATGGTTTGCTTGACTGATTCAGGCTTCAGTGGATGTACATTATGCTGCGGGTGGTTGGAGAAGTAATTTAATTCATTATCATCATTAGTACCAGATCAGACATGGATGTGATGGATTGACCTTAACACCAAACACAGCTTTGAGGAAGAAGATGGAGCCTGGTGCATGTGGTTCTCCAAGAAATGACTGAACGACTTTACAACAACACGTCAGTTTTGAAGTAAAGGTCTTGTCAAATTTGTCTAATTACTTCACAAGAAATTCTGTTGTTGTTGTTAAGCACTGGATTCACTGGTTAAAGTTTTAATTGTTAACTGTAGAGGTAGCCACTGGACCTAAAAAGTAAAGTTAAAGTTATTGCAGCTAAAAACTGCAATAACACCAATGGCCACTAGATGCTCGCCCCCAAAAAATCTGACTACAAGTGACTTGATCTCAAAAATGCTAATTTTCAGTCTTGAAATACTCAGTTTGTACATTTTTTCCACCAGTAATTGTGATGTTATTAGCTTTAACTTCAGCTTATGTAATTATTTTTCTGTATTTTAATTTCTGGAACATGTTTTTTTTTTTCCAGCTGCTTGAATAGTTGAGTTTGCTCTCTTGTGCTGAAACCGTCCATTAGCTTTCTAAACTGTGACAGTTGTTTTGTAAATGTCTGCAGAGATTAGTTTTTAATATTAAATAAATTGACAGTCAGCTGCATCAGAGACAGCAGGAGGAGGTCGGGCCGGATGGTGGGCGTACAAAGCACCATAGAGCCTGTGGTTCAAATCCAGTCTGTGGTCAGGTTAAGGCAACAAAACCCCTTCAGTTCAGGTCACTGAAAGCTTGAGGGTCGGATTAAATGTTAATAAACCTGCTCCCGTCCTCTTCCAATCATAATCTCAGATCACAGGACTGTGATCTGTCTCAAGAAAAATACAGAAACTTACTTCCATGACCAGGTTTCCCTTTACAGTAGAAAAATAATCATTTATTTCATGTTCATGTTTAATGTTTTCTGTCTCAAAATGATTAAAACTTCAGATTGTGTGTAAGAAATGGACGTAGTCACTGTGACATCATCCTCTGGTTTGTGCTATTTGCACGTCACCATGATGTTTTTTGGAGCCAGGATTTAGTGGCCATCAGGGGTATTGCACATTTTTTGCACTGCTGCCTCACTTTGTCCATTTCTACACACAGTCTATTTGGGAATAAGACACTCGGTATCACAGAATCTCAGTTCCAAGGCTGCAGGAGGGAACTCGATGCCTTGCTCAAGGACATCTTGATGACCATTTCTGAGAAGCATCATTCCTCATTCAGATTCCCTATCTGTGATTTCCCAGCTGGTCCGAGGCTGAAACCGACAACCCTCTGCCGCCTGCAGGCAGCTGCTGGCCCAGATAGACGACAGTCCCGTCTCCAGTCTGTTGCTCAGCAGCGGGAGAAACTCACTTTGTGTTAATTAAAGAGTTTCCCTCAGCTGCCTCTCACTTGATTCAGCAGATTTCTGTAATTTCAAAGTTTTTTTTTTCTACCAGCCTCCCGGTCACCCCAGGCAGCTGTTGGTGGATTCACTTTGTCTCAAGTACTCAGAAGAAATAAATTTACTAAAAGCTTTCTGTTTTGTTCGGTTCAGATGTCTTTTGTAGTTTTAATGTCTTTTTTTTTTTAAATTATTATTATTACTGTCTAGTGAGAATTATATGTGGATTAGACTGATATTATCAGTGAAGCTCAACAATCTGGGACTTTTTAAAAAAATCTTTTTTACAGTAATACTGGTTTTGAGAGGATAAAGATTTAGATTATTGATATGGCAAAAGCAACTCAGGTAAAAACAACACAGCTAAAAATCACAAAGTCACAGCTCACAGTATAAAGTAACAGAAGTAGTAGCAGCAGCAGTAACAGTAACATTGTTTCTGCTTTATAAGAACAATAAAATATTATATTTATATTTGACAATTTCAAAATAAAAGCCCAATATAACCAGTGGACAGAAACCCTTTTATTGTGACATATTTACAGGGAAAGTATATTTTATTTAACAACCCTGTGTTTCCCCCTTGGCTGTATTGGGGTCATGTTGATCACAACCCCAGACATTACCACAGACCCAGTGACAACATTAAAACCACGATGAGATGAAGTGAACTTCAAACAAGAACATAACCAGGTGTAACCTCCCTGCATGTGTGTTTTCTTACTGTGAGTTAAACTCTGTCTCTGCTCTCCCAGCCACACTGTGTCCTGTTTGCAGCCGTCACATTTGTCTTGTTCGTCAAGCTGTCACCCTCTGTGCGATCGCCTCCTTTTCTGTCACTGCTTTCTGTCTTTTGTATTTTTTTATTTGGCAAACGTGTCATGTTTCAGCCGCCTTTCTTCCCTCATCCCCGTCTCATTCTGCAGATTGTCGAGCGATGACAGAAACCAGTTAGTGATGGTCAGGCGGGGAGACGAGGGGACAACACAGGGCAGACGGTGGAGAGAGATGAAAGGCAAAAAATAAAAAGAGAGCTAGAGATCAAATAGTGAATTAGTGGAACAAAGGAGGAGACTGGGAGGACAGAGAGGTGCAGAAAGACAAAGAGGAGGATGGACGGGGTAACAAGACAGGGTAGTAACTACTGAGCTGTTTCATTTCCAAGAGTTGAGAGGATTGTTACAACTCTTATGTCTTTATGTGAAGTGCAGCTGGAGAGCTGCTGTGCTGGTAGCTTAGCTTAGCATAAAAACTAGAAACAGGTGGAAACAGCTAGCCTGTTTGTTTCTACAGATATGTTAGAAACAAATTAAGAAATGTTAATCATTGAGTTGTAAAGAGGCTGGTTGGCTGTTTTTCTTAAAGCTAGGCTAACGATTTACCATGGACTGTGTGTGAACAATAGATGCAGTCATTGGGTCTCAAAAGTGAAGCTGAAGTGCAGTGTAATACCACCGATGGCCACTAGATGCTGTCTCCAGAATCCTCATTTTCATCCTGAAATATTCAGTCAATACATTTTTCCCACAAGTCATTCTGATGTCATGAACTAAAGTCAGCTCCTCTTCTCAGTGATCTGGTCCAACTGAAAATCATTTCTCATGAAGCAGATAAAGACTCCTAATTCTAACTCCATATTGTCCAAATAGACACACGTGTAGTATTGATCTTCTCGTCTAATTCTGGGCAACAAAACACAAATAAAGATAAAAATAATAATACTCAAACACAAATAAGTGGAAACATAATAACATTTAATTACAGAAATGTTGTTTGCCAATGATTTTTGGACTGCAGTCACACTATGACAAAGATGGAGTGATTTCAAAGCGTAAATGACATTAAAAATCTGAACGCAAACAAAAGCTCAAAGATTTGTGGCTTGTTGACTTCCATCCTTTTACTCATTATTAAAAAAATGGAAAAACCTGAATATTTCTATGTCTGGAGGAGCAGAAAAAAGTCGAATGTGAGCTCACGTCCTTGCAGAGCTGAACATTTTGACAACGTACAGAAGAAGTTCAAGGAGGTTTCATAAAATAGATTTTTAAACCTAAAAGATAAGCTAAGGAGACAAATGGGGTATAAAAGAAAGAATAAGAGATAATGCAGTGGAAGTGGACTGAAGAAAGGAAGGAAGAGAAAAATCTGGATTGTTGAGTGAGTGGATGTTACTGTGGTTCAGGCGTCACTCAGCAGCCTCTGTATTACTCTGTGTGCTGTGGGTGAAGCAGCAGCTTCAGGCCACCAGTGTGGATTTCAAGTGGGCGTTCCAGTGTTAAAAAATGTGTGTGTGTGTGTGTGTGTGTACGTGTGCGTGTGTATGTGTGTTTGCCATGTGGTCACTGAAACGTATGATACTCACACATAGTGATGTTGTGTTTTTGCTTGTGTAACTCGTACTTTGTGGCTCACGGGACCAGTTTAGGGGAATGCTGCAAATCTAGAAGTTACCTCGTCCGAGTGTGTGTGTGTGTGTGTGTGTGTGTGTGTGTGTGTGTGTGTGCGTGTATTACTTTGTGTGTTTCTGTGTGTGTGTGTGTGTGTGTGACTAATAGTAGCAGCCCGGCTGACAATGACACACTTGTCTG
>OOFC01039811.1:10941-23414 GCA_900323345.1 Pseudochromis fuscus
TCACTGAAACGTATGATACTCACACATAGTGATGTTGTGTTTTTGCTTGTGTAACTCGTACTTTGTGGCTCACGGGACCAGTTTAGGGGAATGCTGCAAATCTAGAAGTTACCTCGTCCGAGTGTGTGTGTGTGTGTGTGCGTGTATTACTTTGTGTGTTTCTGTGTGTGTGTGTGTGTGTGACTAATAGTAGCAGCCCGGCTGACAATGACACACTTGTCTGTTGTTTATGAGCTTCGTCTGACGCTGCAGTTTTCCCTCCAGCCAGTCTGCTGAAGGTCACTCCAGGTTTAACTGTACTGCTGTTCGAGAGGAAAGCATCCGCAGAGACTCTCAAATACAAAGTTTTACCAGAGGAACTAAAGGTCACATACAAATCTGAATGTTATCAAATTCTTCCCTGCATTTGGTGTATCACAGCAGTGTTGAGTTTTTATTATATTCTCTCCAAAAACCATGACTCCATGGACTCCACACCAGGACGTCGGGTGGATGGATGGGTCAACAAAACTTTGAACTTTCAAAACATCATTTCCAGAGTTTCTAACTTCTGTATTTCTGGGAAAACAGGATATGTAGGCAGGACAAAATGCTTGGAGGACTTTGATTGGCCCATTGAAAAATAACCAAACCAATAGCTAGCTAGCCATCATTACTAGATAATACTGGTATTTGGTATGTTGTTGGTATATTTAAAATACATTTTCTCAATAATATCAAATAAAATATGGTGTAATTTTAAAATGACTAAAAACATAACTTTTCATTGTTTTTGTGGGACAGTTTTTATAGTTACCTCCGCCAAGGAGGTTATGTTTTTGTCGGCGTTTATCTGTTTGTCTGTCTGTTTGTGTTCAAGATAACTCAGAAACTTAAGGATGGATTTTGATGAAATTTTCAGGATATGTTGGAAGTGGGAAAAGGAAGAACTGATTTCATTTTGGGGGTGATCCGCAACACCGTCTGGATCCAGGAATTTTTTTAAGGATTCTCCTCGCAGGCGTCCATCTTGATATGCTAGCGCAAGCACAGTGCAGTTGCTTGTATTGATTTTGACACATGCGCAGTTGCTCACGCCCTCTGCGCCTGTCCACTCGAGCGCTTCCCGACGTGTTCCATGACATTTACGTGACGCGGACCCTCGTGCACCACTGTGGACATGTGGACGCAGAAAGTATCAATTGGCCTTAACAGTGCTTGGTGGAGGTCTGCACTCTCAGAGTGATTTTCTAGTTTATATATAAAACTATGGATGGTATCTGTCAATAAACAAACAACTCTATGCACAATTACAGAACCCATGCTTCATTTTAAATGTCATTAGGTCCGTGGTATTTTAGAAATATAATTACAGTTTTAAACTTGAATTTAACTGCAATCTATTAAATATAAAATAAATATTTGTAAAATTAGGATTTATTTGTTAATATGTATTTTAAAGAAAAAATAGATAGATAGATAGATGATAGATTTTTCATGTTAATTATTCAAGCAACTTTTTTACAGTGTAGCTTTGGCTGTGAAATTAATATCTCTTATTATTATTATTATTGTTATTTTTATTGTTTTTGTTGTTATATATTTTACTGTCTTAATAAAAGTCTTTATGTAGAAAAAAAAACAAGAATTTCTTAAAACAAAGTAGATTTCATGGTTTTTCAGCTATAGTTATAATAGTATTTTAGAGTATATCAGAAGTACAACTTTCTGTGTACCTCTTGGTCTTTCCTGGATTATGTCTTGTCCTTTGTCTCCGTCTCACCTCCGTCTCTCTGCTCCTGTCTAGACAGACTCAGCAGTAAATATTCTGTAATCAGCCTCACATGTTTCTCACACTGAGCTGCTGCCGCACACTGACACCACTATTTGTGTGTTTGTGTGTTTTTGTGAGTGTGTCTCCTTCCAGCTCCACTTTTTGATCTGAGTGCCAGTTTATTTCACATGCAAATGATTTAAAGTGCATCTCACTCTTTTTTCCTCACTGCCGTCATCCCTCTCTCCGTCCAGCTGCAGCGTGATCTACAGAGAGGACGTCTTTATGTTGGGAAAAGGCTGCAAAATTGGGCCAAGGATTTTCAGTACCGAGTCGGGTGAAATATATCTGGGATGAAACGCCCATGTGGCTGCTTCACTATTGGTGACAGTGTCACTGCTTCTCTACAGAGTATGAAATGTGACGTCTTCGTACTGAGGTCACAGGGAGGAGCTTTGGGTTGAAGTTTGGGCACAAACAGCAAAACACCCTTGTGTTTTAAGGTCAGTGCAAAAGCTCGTCAGTAACAGGAGTGAAAACACAGACTAGAAGCTGAGTTTGTGTCATTTATGTCCAAGTTTGGAAGTAAACATTTCACAAAGAACACAATCTTTGGCTAAAGTATAAAATCCTGAAACTGTTAAATATGCACCCTGAAAATGCTGGGTTGTTTTTAACCTTAATTGGGTAAATAGTGGATGAAGAATATGCTGGGATCTTTTAATCCATGATGGGCAGACACAACAAAATGTTGGATAAAACCCATAAAATGTTGGGTAATAACTGCCCCTATTGCTGAGTTAAATGAACCCATGTAGTTACTCCAATATTGACCAAGTTGTGAGTAAAAACAACCTATGATTTTTTTAGTCTGCGAACATTCACGTTTGTTACATTGATGTAAAACATAGGACTCCTGGTTGTCTGAGAGTTTAAGAAATGAAGTATAAAGCAGAGTGAATGTCACACTGATCAGCAGCAGCTTGTGTGATTTAAAATCAGAAAAAAAAGCCTGTGTGTGAATTTGTGGTTAATTTTATAGCAGTTTTTAGGTTGTTTTCAGTCCCTGCTGATTTGTTTTCATTTCCAGCCAAATTCCAGGATTCTGATTGGCTGAGTCTGGCAACTTCTGCCTGGCAACAGTTGTTTTTTTTGTTATCAGGACGTAGTAGAAAGCTCTGGAGCCGTGGGGGATTTTACTCTACAACTCTCTGCAGAAACTTGGCAACGCACCCGGAAAAAATGAAACCAAAGCGGTGCAGCCCTCCACTCACCCACTTTTCTATTTACTTTATTCCACATGCTCTGCTGCATTCTTCTTTCCCAGTTTACGCTGTCAGCTCAGCCTCTTCCTCTACTTCATTTAGGTTTTCATCCTCCACGTTTCGGCCTCTGCATCCATCTCTGTCCATCACTTTATTTGTCTCCCAGCTGCAAACAAACAGAATAAATCATCGTGACTCCAGACAAGTTCTAACTGAAGCCAGTTGGAAAATATCTTCTAAATGTTGTCAAATGTGTTTTGTTTTTACAGAATATCATTGAACATGGCGTCAGTTCTGTTGCTAGGTGATGATAAACAAATGTCTGTTGGAGCTGGGTGGTGTTCAGCAGGTTTGTTGTTGGTGCTCCGACCTGGGTGTAGTGGCTTCTCCTTGGAGAGATGCTATCTAGTAATGTTAGCTAGCTCTGGTGTTTCCTTGTGTTTCAATGGTCCAATCAAGTTGCTCCAAATGTTTTGTCCCGCCTCCATATCATGTTGATTCCAGAAATCCGTGGTGGGAAACACCCACTTTTGGTTCCATGGTTACGAGTCTGACAGTTCGTTGACCATCCACCCACCCACCCTCCTCCCTACGTGGATCTGTGGCTGTGCAGCTACGTCACCTGACTTCCTACATAACTACATGTGGTGTTTTGTTGTTTCATTGGTCCAGGTTTTGATGGAAATAGGTCACAATACAGAAGTTAGATCCTCTGAAAAATCATGTTTTACTTTAAATGTTGTTTAAATGAGGTCTGCACTTTAAAGACATTTAATCAGGTTTTGAAAGTTGTTTAACTTTTAAATGTTTCTCAGAGGCTTGAATCAGGATTTAAAGACACAGTTTTGTGTTTGTCTCTTAAATTAATTCGCCAGCATCACCTTTTCAAACCTCTTCTTTCTCTTTCCCTGTATTTCCTCCCTTCTTTCCCTTCTTTCTCCCCTTTACACCCTTCATTCACTCCTCTTTTCTCTTTTTCCTCTTTCTAACCATTAACAATGAGAAATACAAGAAAACAATTCAGAAAACTTAATAAATAATCATTATAATGTGAGAAACAGATATATCTGACTCCCAGTCTCACGCTGTCGGACAGAGTTAAAGTGTTTTCCTTCCTCCCAGTATTTTTAAGACTTATCATAATTTCCCTATAAATCATTAATGTCCTTAAATCGTGGGATTTAGAGTGTGTGCTTTGTTAAATAAGTGGGCTCCTTGTGAAGTATTTTTAGCGCAGCTCATGAATCTGTGAGCGGAGCGGTGTTGGCGTAACGTCAGGAAAAGAAAGATGTGGCTGATTTTTAACGGTGCAGATTTCAGTGGAGTCTGTGGTCGCATCACTTCAACAAGTCATGTTTCAGATCCAGAAAATGAAACTTTCTACCAGCAACTCGATCCTCGTACGACTCCTCAACACGTGGCTTCATGTTTTGAATGAAAGGTTATTTCATTAAGTCCAAAGAGATCTGAGTGACTGTTTTTAAATTGTAAATACCACATAAACAGAAAGAAAACGAAACAAAAATCACACAAATACAAACAAAACACCTCCAATATAAAACCTACACAACCTCGCATCATCACATCATCTGGCAGAACAACACACCGAGGTCATTAGACACCTGTCCACCTCTTGTTTTACAGGTTAATAGCAGTAATGTATAAACAAAGTTACTGTATCTTGTGAAAAATTTGATGAGATAATTATTGTGGCTAGAAGTAGCTGATTTAAAATCTTTTGTGATGATTTATTCACTCAAAATAGTCAGTTTCAGGTTAGTTTACCTTTTGTTTGTATTCATTTATTCACCTAAATAGTCCCTAACTAATAGCACAGTATCCTAGTTTGTTTATTTATTTAACACAAACTCAGCTTTAAACTTAAATGACAATTTATTTCTATATTTAGTTTTCCCAAACTCTTATGTTTTTTTTCTTGGTGTCATCCATGACACATTTAAGGCAAATTCAACAGACTTTCAATGCCTGATGATCAAAGTTGTGAACATTAAAAATCGCCCATAAAAACAATATTTTGGAGAAGAAAATTTCTCCAAAATATATTAAACATGACAAAATAACACCACTCAGGACAAGAACCAGTGTGTTTGGCTGCCATGTTGGATTGTAAGAGTTTTTTATTATATGATAGAAACCCCCAGGATACAACAACCATTGAAGGGTTAAATCTAACTCACTATTTGCAGATTCATCAAAATTTAAAGCTTTCAGGAGCATAAAACACAGAAAAAACAACACAGGTGTCCATTAATATGTAAAAGTCTTCAGTGATAATCACGCAAAATATTCATCTGCAGGTCTGAGGCTCTGAAAATATGGTTTTGGTATTTATACACAAAAACAGTGGAAATGTTTTTGTTCACATAAGTTGTGCCTGAAAATCGGAGTAATTGAGATACAGAGTTGAACCCAGATGATTCAGCCTGTACGACGTATAAATAGTTTTTTCAGTATAAATAAAAGAAGCTGGGTGTGTTTGAGGATTGAGTTGAGGTCTGAGTCGGTGAGGAAGCAACGTGTGCAGACAGTAAGTTTTAAACAGACGACTTCTTCTCGCCTCAGTTTGGTTAAATTTAGTTCAGAAAAGCTGAAAATGTGTTTTGGCTGCAGAGAGAGTTTCTTTCTAATCTCCTCTGACTGTCTCTCTGCAGTGAGTCTGTTTCACTGTCTTCTTCTGGGCTGGATGAGAAACCACCAAATGTTTTGTGTGTTGAAACCACAAAATCGATTCATGACCTGTCCTGCAGCTTTAGTTATATCACTTATCACTTATCAACAGAAGCTGTGCATTATTATTACCAAAACACAAATTCACCTCAGAGTCAATTTAGTCTTTGAGCAAAGCTATTAAACATATATAATTCTTATTTTTCCCATCTCATATTTTTCTTGTATATTTTACCACCTTATTTTAGCCTCACAGTACTAATTGAATCACAATATTTTCAGTACATTTTTCACTTTTAGACTTTATTTAGTAAAATCACTGTTGATCTGAAATTAAATTAATTGTTGTTCATGTTTTAGCTCAAAAACACAATGTAGAAGGTTGAAAAAAGATCATATATGTCAAATTGTTCATTGTAGTGAAATGAAAGTAATTTGTGCCAAGTGGTGTTTCAGTCCTCATCACGGCCACTGGGGGGCAGTAGAGTTCAGATGTTATTATAAACCTGCCAGCTCCCTCAGCAGTGTGTTTGTGTCTTTGCAAGAGAGAGACAGAATATGTTGCACATTTTTATCTGACGTCATCATCATCATCATCATCATCATCATCATCATCATCATCGTCATCTCCCTCTTTCTTCCTCACCCCCTGCTCTGCACTTTGAAGCCGGCTCTGATCTCATTGTGTGATATATATTTTAAAATCTTATTTTTTGGGGTTTGAGCCTGAATGTGTTTGGCTGCAGGGAGAAGACGACACTGTGATTTCAGATGTGCTGTTGTGGTCCTAACCTGCCTGTTTTCACTCCCTATCCACTGAAGTGTTGAAACCTTTGCAAAGCATGAAAATCCTCTGTTTGTAATATTTACACTAATAATTTACAATGAGCCAACTGAATGAATTGAGAAGTGTGCTCCCTTTACCCATTTTTCTGACTTTAGTTTGAGGCTGTGGGTTAAGATTTATATTAAATATGATCCATGAAACAAGGTGAATAGCTCAGTGAGTACTTAATGTTTCCATTAACATATTTTTATTTCTTTAAACTCCTCAGTAAATAGGTGCATCTCCTGTTTATCCAGTAGCTGTCGTTAATGTGTTTTAAAGAGATTGTAAGAGGTGAATGTGTTTCAGCACAACCCTCCACCAACACATCATCCAGCTGTGCTGATCTATAGACTGAACATTGCTGCCCTCTTGTGGTGCAGTAGTAACACTAGCTTAGTTTAGCATTGTTATCATAGACTGTGTATAAGAGGAGTTTGGCCTTTGAATGTGACCATATTATTTTTCTTCGAGCCAGAAGTGGCCATATTTAGATATAAAGGGAGGAGTGAGGAGGCGGGTCTGACCCCTGAACCCGAGGACACTGTCCAATGAGGATGTGTGGATGAGCCTCCAAGCCACTGGTATTTCATTGGAGACCTGAGCTGTCAATCAAACTAGCACCACCCCTAACCCCTCCCCTTCTCCCAGCCTAACATCTCCTGAGTGATAAGTGATTTTCAGATGGACCAGATCACTGAGGAGAACAGCTGACTTTATCTAATGACAGAGTTTTTTATTTTTGGAGCCAGCCTCTAGTGGCTGTCAGTGGTATTGTACTTTTTTGACACCCGGTGGCTACGTCCATCCTTTATATACAGTTTATAACCTACTGCTTCCTTCTTTTTCTTCTTGGTGTTTTGCTGCCCCCTACCTGTTCCCTGTGGCCTGTATTAAAATAACAATGATAATAATAATAATAATAATTAACTTCATTTATGTAGCACTTTTAGTTTTTGTTATAAATAATGGGGAGTTTCCTGGATTGTTTCCACACAGGTTCCCATCGTCTGATCTTGGCTCGTTTCCTTTTTGCAACTTTGTTCCACTTCAGTTTGATGCTGGTTTTTTTTTTTTAGCTTCATGAAACATTCAGATCCATAGAAATGAAGAAATGGCATCTTCCTCTTCGCCCCTCATCAAACCGAGCTGTGTGTCTTATATAACACTGAATGAGATGATGAACCTGTTGATCGCAGCTCGATACAAAGACGAGCCGGATCACTCCTCTTCCGATTCGAACCATTGAACGGCCGCCGGCTGCCGGTAATTCAGCGGCGTCTCCTCGGCCAAAGAAACGCTCCCTGGCTGAGTTTCCACCCTCGGAGGAAATGACTCGATGATTGCTTTGTTGAATGCAGCATCAGGGCGAGAGGTTCAATTTCCTCAAACTTTCACCCTCCACTTACAAAAAAAGAAGCTGCCTCTTTAAAAACCCTGAAGAGCTGAGTTGTAGATTTATTTTTTTCTATTTGGCTCATATTCATCTGAGACAGAAACCAGAGACACACTGAGATAAACAGATAGAAAGTGAAACAGACGACTCTCTGGTCTCTGGTTCTTCTTTCTCTTCCAGTCTTTTCTTTCTTTCCTCTCCTTTTTAGGGGATTACAGTGTGGCTGCTCTCCGGCTTCATTATCTGGAGCTTTGGACGACCATAACACACTCACACAGGCAGGAGTGTGTGGAGTTTTCACTGTGTGCTTATATATATATGTGTGTGTGTGTGTGTGTGTGTGTGTGTCCTCCAGGCAGCTAAAGTGTTTACAGGGAGAAGGGGATAATGATGAAGGAGGGAGGTGGTGGGCTTCGGCTTATAGAGAGAGAAAGTGGGAAAGGAGGGAACGAGGACGAGGAATTACAAGAAGCTTCCAGCAGGAGAGGAAACCATGAAGTGAAATCAAAACAAATTTAACTAGAAATTGAATTTCTTGAAGAGAATAAATTGTAAATGTTGAAATAATTTGTCAAGAATCACTGAAAAATGCAGAAAACTTTCCAAAGAATAAATATGTGATGTCATCACATCATGTTCTCGGGCTGAAAAAGCACAAAACTTAAACTGCCATAACTCAAAAAGTGTAAAAGACATTAAGAATCATAATGTAAGTGTGATAGATCAAATCTTTGTGACCTGTTTAAACTTTGAATGGTGTCTGTGGCCAAAAGTATGTGGACAGAGTAGCAGGTCAAATTCGAGTAAGTTAAAGCGGATGTAAACGTTCACTCCATTCACTCCCAATGTAAAAAAAGTGCTAAAAAAGTAGGAGTAGAAACCAGTGAAATAAAGAGCTGAACAGTTTGAGATGAATGGTTTTTCTAGGTGGAAATATGTGGATAGACGCCAGACAACCTGTGGAAGAAGCAGAAATAATAAAGAGTTTGAGCTTAATCGTTCACACTGATGAGATCAAAGGACATGAAGTGAAGTTATGAAAAATGAGTGAGACAGAAGTGATGTGAGATCAGAGGGAAAACAATTGAAACTGGAAACAACAGGAGGAAAAAATAAACTGTTAGAAAGAAAAAGAAAATGATTTGAAACAAGAACCGTGAAGAAAAGAAAAGCAGATCAAGTGAAACGTAAGAAAACAACATCACAATCTGTAAGAAAAATAAACCAAAGCAAAACAAACCAAAGCAGTAACAGTGAAAACAGAAGAAATCCTCCAGCGTGATACAATCAGCCTGATACTAAATAATAAGTGAAGGAAAAGAGGAGCTCAGGCCTCACAACTGTTGTGTTACTGTGATATTACTACGTTACACTGATCAGCTCAGCTCATCAGTAACAACAAAACAAAACAACAAAGTACTGTGTTTCTATCAGTTTGATAGTTTCCAGTATTTCTTGGTTGTTCGTTAGTTTCCGGTTATTTCACGGCATTTTTTTATTGATGCGTTGATTTGTTGAAATCAAATAAAAGCTGTTTCAGAATATACGAAACAGCGGCTGACAGCCACAATACTTTTCACCATCTCTGTCTCGGTGATCAATCTTCTCATCTTCATCTTCCACATGTTTAATGCAGAGGCAGCATCAGCCCACAGTGATGTGGATGATGAGGAGGCTGTGGAAAAGTTGTCAGACTCAGAAAGATGCAGCTGCAATAACTCGAGGAGGATTTCAGATTTCTTTCTTCCATTTTCTTCTTCTTCTTGTCTCTCCCTCTTCACCTCCAACCTCCTTAATCCACCCACTATATTGTCAGGAAATGGCTCCTGCGACAGGAGGGCTGAGAAAGACAGAGCGAGCGTCTTATTAAACCAGGTGGGGGATCGGTTCACTCTGTGGAGAACTGAGCAGAGGAGGAAATTAGAAAATCAAAAACAAAACATTTAAATGAAAGAAGTGATTATTTCTGTGGAGCGGTCGAGCAGGAAGTTGCTTTTTTAAAACATAAATGCTCTTGTTCGTGCTGATAGTCTCACATTAAAAGATCCATTTAAAGATGCCTATCACGACACATCCTTCAAAAGTTCAAGTACAGATGAAATGTTTCATGTTTGAACAACAACTTCACACATGAGCAGGTTTTGTTCATATAGCATTATGTGGTGGTTTGTTACAAGTAAAGTGAAAGAAATCAGTACAATTTTACATGTTATGTCACATTGAAAACATCACAGCTACATTCAGTATTAGTGGAAAAATTGGCAGGAAAATATTTGCCGCCCTGAAGTTTCCTTTTATTGTTTGCAGGTTTTTTTTTTACTGTGAATAGAAATATCTTTGGCTGCCTTGAGTTTCACTTTGCTGTTTACATGTTTTTTATATGAACTTACTGTCAATCAAAAATCAAAAGTGTTTCCCTAAAAAACATAAATAATGCACTGTTCTCTTGGGGACAATCCAAGATGGCTGCCTGAGTGCAGCTAGCTGTTGTGTTTGATTTTAAATGTTGTTTTTGTCCTTTCCTTAATTTAATGTCTTCATCACAAATGTGTATAAATATTGTGGACTTCTCTTTAATGCTGATCTCATCTTTTTCTTAATTTAATGTCTTACTTTTCCTTAATAGGTATAAATAGTATAACTAATGTGGACTTGTCTGTTTTCTATGCTCGATGTCGTACAAGACAAATTTTAGTAAAAGTAGGTGTCTCTGTGTTTATTTGGTGAAAATGGCATCAGTCCTCAGACACAGTCGTCAAAACCAACGGTTCTGCAAGAAGATTTTATTCTGAAATCAGTTTATTGCACATAAATCAAGCAAAAATGTAAAAATAAAAACTTAATGTGTTATATAAACATACATGCCTGCAAAATGAATTACCAGAATAATCACCTGTTTTTCTGGACATTTACTTGTGAGAACAATCTACGTCTGTGATGGTGAACCAGACATGAAACATTCAGGTCTGATCGAGAAGATCCAGGTGATTTAAGGGATTTAAGACTTAATTTTAAAACTCCACTGAAGTATGGAAATGAAAAGTCCTCAAATCTTTTCCTTAAATCCTCCAAAAACTACAGTAATGAGAAATATAATTAGTTGCCTCATTTAGTTTTGGAAGCAGTAGAGATGTGGGAGCCGAGCAGAGGGACACCACAGTCAGACAGAGGGAGTCGGTGTGGCCCTGACAGTTTGTCCCGTTGAGGGTGATGATGAGAGCAGAGAGAGCTCCAGCTTTTAGTGTGAAACAGAGATGGACGGGGTCTGAGGACGAAAGAAGCAGCTCAGTGGATGAGAAGCTGCAGGGAGTGTAAAAATGAACAGATTAAAAAATAATCCACATATTTCAAAATGTCTGTGTTCAAAATATTCACCTTCAGAGGAGATAAACAGATTGTTTAAAGGGTGAATCTAGATTCCACTTTACCACTGAGCCACTGCCGTCCCAATGTGGTGAGACTGGAGTTCACCAGTGAATGAGCCAACAAACCACCTGTAAATCACTGGAGACCAGGGCTGTCAAACTGACCACGCCTCCTAAATCTTCATCCTCCTGAAGCCTAATATCTCCTGATGTTCCACCAGGTCACTGAGAAGAAGAGTTGACTTTATCGACTCAGTGTTTCAGGATTGAAAATGACCATTTTGCATCAGTTGGAGGTTTTTGGAGCCATCAGTGGTATTTCAGTAGATTTCACTTCATCATTGTCTTCACCTGTGAGACCTGCTGCTTCACCAGCTTCTTCCAGTCTGTGGGTACAGAGGAAACAGGGATCATCTTGGTGGAGGTTTGTGCTTCTACACTTGGATTTGATTAAAATTTGAGTGAATCTGAGAAATTGCTGAATCTTATTTAGCATGTTACCATATGTTTGACCTGTACTATAATCAGCATGTGGGATATTTGTTGGTTGTTTTTCGGCCCTGACTCTGTCCACCTATGTTTTGACCATTGTGTCTGTTGTGCTTTTATCACCAGCTTTGCACATGTCTGTGAAATGTTCATGGTTTTGTAAACATGAAAATAAATTAGACGTGGGCAGTGAGACAGCAAAATCAAACCAACTGTAACCAACCTGTTATCAGATTATGCAGCTTAACTTCAGGCTTGTTTACAGTGTTTTTGATTTTCTGACTTCCTGTTTGAATGACTGGACCTGCAAAAACTAACACGTGTGGTCGGTGAAATGTCACATGATTTATTTTGAGTGGAGAAAGACAGAGAGAGTTTGAACGAGAGGAGATGAAGAGACGAGAAATGACGGAAGCTGTTACTTAATAATGTTGCTGAGGAGTGATGCAAGGACAAGAAGTGGGAGAGAAGCAGAGTGACAGACGAAGTGATGTCGGAGTGACATCAGAGTAATATGAGGACAGAGAGAGACAGCAGGCGTCCTCCTCCTCCTCCTCTTACAGACCTCTTCATCCCTCCAGGGAGCAGAAAAAGTCTGGCTTCAGTTATCCATGCAGAAGAATCACTCCCCTCCCCAACACTCCTCCTCCTCCTCCTCCTCCTCCTCCTCCTCCTCTCATCTCCCTCTCAT
>OOFC01039828.1:0-10468 GCA_900323345.1 Pseudochromis fuscus
TGTGCCTCTGCCCCGGCCCCTGCCACACTCCCACTCATTAATGGGCCCGGCCGTGACAACTGATCCTAATTGCCTTTGAACAGCTCTTCATGTATTATTGGTGCCTGACTGCCTTGGTTCATGTCAACAAGATATGGGGAGCAGGGACCGGATAGCCACAGCCACCGTCCCTCGTTGCCTTTCACATACACACACATATAGGTATTTACACAGTGTATGCATGCACGCAGCAGGAAGTATGTGCTGCTGTGGTGATCTTTGCAGAACCTCAAGAAACTAGGGGTGAGGTTTCTGGTGTGTCTGGTAGATGGACACTATCTCCATCACCTTTGCACACAATTTTGCACCTTGTGTTAAAAGCAATATGATATCATTGTGTCTATATGTAAACAATCTACCAGAATATTTAACAGTATGTAGATTCATGTAATCAGTTTTGAGGTTTGAATATAATTTTATTTGATAAATGGTGGACTCTGCTTTTTAATTTGAGATAACCACAGGCTACGTGTGTGTGTGTGCGAGTGCATCCTTGTTTGCTTCTCACTTTGTCACTGCTGATGAGCAGCGGAGGGGTGAACGGTTCAGAGACATCAAGAAGGCATCTGAAAAGCGTCATGTAAAGATCCCACCACCGCAGACATCTGCCAAGACACTCGCGCTATTACAATTGCAATCACAAACACTCAGTCAAAACACATCAATTATTTGTAGTCCCATGTGTGAATTATTACCCCATATCCAACTATTTACTTCCCGTTTCACCCCTCTATTTGAATACAGAAAAGGGAGAGGTGGGATGGCTTAGCTTTTTTTTTATTTGTGGAATGAAATAACTGAATACCAAATGCATAGATAAAAAGCATAGCAGCGTGTCCTGTCCACTCCCATCACTGTCTGCGGGAGGAGAGACGTATGACCATCCCATTACTATGGTAACTAGCCACTATATTCAGAGCTGCCCGGGTGTGTTTCTTCCCCCTGCAGTGACGAGAGGGCATAGCTGACAGGGCCTACACACACTCACACACACACACACACACATAAACACACAGATAGGGAGGGTCTGGAAGAGATTTCTTGTGATATCTACACGTGTGGCAAATATAGACAGAACAATACAGGGGCCAACACCCACACATGCTAGTGCGGTGACATACAGACACTAATAGGGACGGCATCAGGAAGCGTAGCCCCCTACCTTGTCAACATTTTACTCTTGTATCCAAAAGAAGAGACACTTGGGATTTAATACAAATATTTTATGTAATATTTTGTTTACACGGCGTAACTTTAGCAACAAAAAAATACACGATTGATGGTACAAGCAAACACGAGGTTGTGTTTCTGAGAGGCTGTTTAAGTGCAGCAGATTCACCTACTCTCACAGTTGGTGCATTTTAGGAAAGTGTTTCAGTAATTATTGTGTTTCCGCGAATCCACAAGTTGCACACATTAAACGCAGCAGTCAGCGACTTGTTAGAAATGATTATTACATCCACATGCAACAGCGTGGGCAGCGTTGCCACCTTGTCTTCGTTTATTAAGGTATTTTTAGCAGTGGCGCGGATGACTCAGGAAAGTGTGTGTGTGTGTGTTTCATTTCGTTTTGGCCTCTTTGCTTCATCATAAATTTCACATGGAACAATTCTTCTGAGCAGTAACTTTTAACCTGGGTCATTCATTTTTCACGTGCCATTGTCATCAAAGCGTGCGTTGCTGAGGTAAAAAAAAAAAGCGCTGCAGATGAATAATATACAGCCCCTTGTTTTTTCTTTGGATATGTCGGCATGTTCGCTTTTAATATATATTTATTATTGATACTATAGATTTATTATGGACGGGAATGTCAGGCCCTGCGAGTATAGGTAATGTAATGAAGTTGAGATGTTCATGGTAAGAGTTAATTTAATACAATATGATACCACATGATATTTTCTACATGTCAGAATTTATTGAAGTGAATTTGATGCAGTGACACATGTTAATATTTGCTATATTCTTCACCAGAGAGTCTTTTAACAACATTGTATGCTCTCAGTTTACAGCTGTAAGGATATCATTATTACTTTTGGTGCATATTTTCAGAAATAGCACATTTCTAATAAATCCAAAGTAGACATGAGCAAATATTTCTTTTTTTTACTTTTGTTTTGTTGTATTTTATTACACTTTTCACTGTGAGTTTTACTGATTAAAATAAACAAGTAGAAACACTTGTAACAATGTTGCAATAAATTGCACCAAATCTCCAAACACTTCATTTTACCTTTTATTTCCAAATTTTCTTTCATGCATATTCCTGCATTTCACTGGTGGAATTTGTGGCTTTTTTTTTTGTTTATTTTTACTTTGACCCAAAAAAAAAAAAAGTACAGAAGAAAATCCAAGGAGACTCCGCTGCTGTCTAGCCAGCCTGTCCATGGTTTGACTGGGCTGTGTATGTACAGCATTGCTGATGCTCCAGCCGCCTGTTTAATGCAGCCATACTGCCATCTGTTGAGGTGAAGGGGGATTACGTTTCTTTTGCTCTCCTCTGCATTTTCATTCTGTGTCATACTGTATTCATTTTGTTTTTGTTGGTTGTTTGTCTTTGTGAGTGTTGAACTCCATGTTGGGAGCAACTTCAACATTACAGGGAGGAGAGGTGTGTGTGTCTCTTGGATGTGGACACTGAGGACTTTTCTCTTTGAGACCAACAGCTTCAAGTTTCTGGGGCACAGGCTGATTTGTTATGAACATTTATACTATCTCCTGCAGATAGATACTTCACACTCTTATCCTTCATATATAGACAGACTGACTGAACTCCACCACCACTGATGCTTAAATTTGATTGGGTGTACCACAGCAATTTTTTTTTTCCACAAAATTCCTCTATGTACAGGTTAAGTTGGTGCTTCTATTACCAGCCAGGCTAAGAGATGTGGCTTCACAAGAAGGAAAAAAATATGAAAAGACAGAAGAGACGAGGTGGTCACAGCTGGGAAGGAGAAAAAAAAAAAAAAACGGGGGATGAGGGTTGCAGTTTCAGCATCATTCAATCAGACAACATGCCCCTCAGCTGAAACAGCGAGACCCTCCCCGATTCTCTCGAATTAGGGAGATTAGCAGGAAAGCGCATAATGCAGGATGATGGAATTTGTCATAATTTGCATTGTCCTGGAAAGATTCGGCTTGATAGAGCGATGCATGGAGGGGCTTGTCATGACCCACGGGCAGGTCATAGAGGAAGCTTGGCAGAAATGATTTTTGCGATATGTGCATCAGTCGTAAAAGCCTCACAACCAATTTGTCAAAAAATGTGAGGTCGGGACAGTTGAAGGCAGCAGGGCATTTTGCCTAACGCAATGAAAAACCATGCCGCTCCATCACTCTTCATTCACAACCCAAGCCCTGGTGTGGCACAGTGCTCCACAGCAGCATTTTACGACGGCAACTTTGTTGTGTTTTTATTCAGCCGTATTTTTTCATATTGACATCAAGACAAAACAGTTCAAATTTTATTTTGTTTTATTGTCTTTTTTTTGTTGTGGGGGTGTGATTTATCAGTTTATTTGTGCCTGTTGATGCTCAAATCTGACCATCCAGCAGTCAGGCTCCTCTGACCTTGCACCGAGTGGCAGCTCCTGACCAGAGCCGACATGGCGGTGTTACTCCTCCACACCGTTCGGAGCGGGCACGTCGAGGGCAGACGTAACGGGCAGAGCAGGAAAAACACACATCAGCTTAGAGACGGAGGTGGGGGGTTGGGGAAAGGCCAGTGTCCCTCGGACTGACCACACGTTTCCCTCAACAATAGCTCATTATAGTCGGGTCATTTTTAGGATTCTTCTAAATTTATCAGCGTAATAACAAAGTGTTTTGAGCATATGCCTGTGGTTTGTTTTCTGAATAAATGTGCAATTTTAGACCTGAGAGAATGCGTTCAGAAAAGCCTTATACTTGTCTTTCTTTGTGCACTTTATACGGCTATTTATGTCGCCGTTTAAGTAACACTGATGTTGTGTGACAGTTGAGCATACAGGGGTTAGGCTCAAACTGGAGCACAAACAGGAAGAAAAAATAGAGATAGTCAGAAAAAAGGAGGGGAGAGTAGTAATAAAAAAAAAAAGGCAAATATCTTTCCTCCTTTCCATGAAGCCTTAAATGAGAATACTAACATGGTGAAAGATTTTGTCGAGGGGAGAAAGGTTGTGGTTCTCCTGGAAGGTTTGTATTTGTAGAAATGAGGTGTCAGAAGAGGCAGGATTTCCTCAGGGCGCGGCACAACATGAGCCCATTTCTTATCATTTCCCTCTCCCAGACGTGATCTGCTTTGAATTCACTAATGCTGAAAGAACCCCACAGACTTGAAGCCCGTTCGAGATGAAATCACAGCGCACATCCCTGACAAACTGCCATCCACCACACAAGGATTAAACGGTCGTTGCATATCAAATCCCCGCCAAAAAAGCAGCAATAATATATGCACTTAAATACATTCAACAAAACTTCAACCTCAGTTTTTGATCCCCATATTTTGAACTATTTTGAGCTATTTGCCAACCTTAAAATATTCAAGAGAAGAAGAAAATTATTAAAGAACAAAAAATAAGTCAGGACAGAAATTTTGAAATTTGTCATAAATATTAAGGATGTTGCATTAGGGATTAAAAGCAACACAGAGAGTGTCCCATTTACAGTACAGTACTGTAGCCTATGTATCTCAGTGAGTTTTGTGTGGCATAGATACTGGGTTTGAATCTGGTCTCGCCCTGCTCCCATGTCACTGTCACACTTCTTTAATATTTTGTCTGTATTTCAGTTTAATAATCATTTTTCAAAAACCACGTGTGGTGAAAATCCTTTCCCCGGGGCACTCAACATTTCCTTACTCCACGGTTAGGCTGTGACCAACACTCAGAAACATTCAAATGAATGAACATATCACAAACAATAATTACATTTTTCATTTAATTGTAGCTGATACTGTACTGTCATTATCTCTTTAGCTTGTGTCCTTGCATAAGGGAAAAGTTACACCATATTAATCTAACCTATTTTACACATTTTGTATTATCATTTTCCTGGTTAAATTATGCATGAGGTCTCAATGGGGAGAAATGTGACCATTAGCATATCTGATAGGAGCGTTGGAGCACTTTTCCACCTCTCTCTGTCCTTGGAACCAGGCAGAAAAACCTGACTGTTCGTCAATACCAGGTCATTTTATCCAGGCCGGCCTAGTTCATCTATACCATTCCCAAGCCCCGCTAATGACACTTGGAGACGTCCTCAACACGATGGGGGCCCAGAGGGGCTCCAACACCAATGTGAATATTGTCTGGCACTGTCTGGTCATCTCTGGAAGCCTTCTGACAAAAACTGCAATTAGAAACACCTCAGACACACCAGTCTGAAACCAGACACTGTTAAGGACGCCGGGCAGCAAGGCGCTTCCTGAGTACATTTACATATATGTTACTGTCTGCACCTCGCAGAGACGGGAGGAAAGGATGTCTTTGAGGTTTGTGACCTTCGGACATGTCGTTGGGGTTATCAGAAAAATTATGGCATTTGAGTAAAGGTCAATAAAGTACAATGCAAAACACATAAAAAAATATTTGGGTTTGAAACTTTCATGTTTAAGCCAACATTTCACTTTTAAACATAAGGGGGAAAAAACTTCAACTTCAGACCAACTGATTAATCCTAAATCATCTTTAGGTAACATTTTAAAATATGGCAGCACTTATCAGACATTATTAGGAAACAGAAGACGAGAGATAAACCAATATGAACGTGTAGGATTCATTCACCGTGAACACCGCAAGACAGCACATTCCCCCTTTCCTCTGTGGGCCATTTAGACTGCTAAGGCTAGCATTTGAAAAATACTTACCTTGTTATAGAAAGTTTAATGTCATATGCAATTGTTTGACCCTTATGAATATTAAAGGATCCCATCTCTGGCCTATTAAAAATGCATGTGGCATTGTGGTTGTTGATCACGTTTAGAACGCCCATGCAAATTGGACTGTCTTCCCTGTCAAGGCCTAAGATGAATAATGTAGTTGTGTTGTATATTCAGGGACACACCATTGGCAGTCAATTAACAAGTTTGATTGGTGTGTGAACTCATTCTTTTGAACTGTTAATTTTATGTAAATAATATTCACTCTCCCATCTCCACTATTTCTCCCCCATCCAGGTTCGACACGATGTTCCCCCACCACCGCAAACCCCCAGATCCCCAATTCCACCTCCCACTAAGAGTAACCAGAGTGGGATCCTTAATAATTGATCATCACACACCTGCTTGGTAGAAGCTATGGGAGTCTGGCTTTAACAGTCAAGGGGCCCCATGCTATCCCCCTTTTGATATTCAAATTGACAAATGGTAGCCGGCCTTTATGAATTCAGAATGGAGCGAGCTCTTTTCATGGGGACAAGCTTGTTAAAAGATTCTGGCCACCCGTCCAACCTGATGGAGCTCTTCTTTGTTGGAGTGGATATGATGGCATTTGATGGCTCATAAATGGTATGCCAATGACAATTTGTTGTTGATGTGTGGGAATCTGGCTTTAATGTTAGGCAGTCGCAGTAATGCAAGGCTCTTGGGTGGATCGCGCTAGCAGGTAAATGATCCGGTGATTGATCCAAATGGTTGAAAGCAGCGAGGGCCTCGTCCCCCCACCTCGCCGCTCTCTTCACTCACATTCCTCTTACTCGTCTTCCCTCCATCTCTTGTCTCCTGCACTGTCCCAGTAATTTGGAGCAGCAGAGATGGAAGCTGAAGATTCATCAAAGTTGACAAGTGAACCCAGGAGCTGGGGATCATGGCAAACCCATTTGATTATGGAAATAGCCATGACCGTGTCTGCCCTCTAGCTAAACAGTTGTGTGGCTCGGGTCTTGTTCTGACGGTATTCCACAAAAGACAGGTTTTATACACTTAGGTGTAATAAAAATTCTGTATTTGATTTTTCACTTCTGGATGAGGTACGCCATGCCATCTGTGTCTGTTTTGGTGGGATAATGACACAGATCCAAACAAGGAAATACTAGAAAACAGTTGGAGAGTACAAACCAACAAGCTATAATCCATATCTGATCACCATTGTTATCATCCTGGATATGTATGATATGAGATTTTAAACAAAATCCATTAAGATGCTACAAAGTTCCTCCCCTCAGGCTCATAGACACACTGATGGTGTTTCATGCCCCCTACAGGTTCTCCTTAGATAGGTTCTGGACAGGATCCCATCTTCTCACCCTGCCCCCCAAAAATATGGAGATCTTTTCGTACATATCTCAATAATGTTGCTAACAACCCAACAGACAATCCATCCAGTGCTAGTAAAAGCATAACCTTGCTGGTGGGGGTAAGAAGTGGGGGAAGTTTAGTTTAGTGGGTAATACCTTTGGTTCACGCTAACCTTGGTAGTCTAACTGTGTATGAAATACCTCTGGCTGTGTCTTTGCTAATCAGACCTTGTCTTGCTGTGTGTATCAATTGATCCTCCCTAGGGATCTGCATGTGCTCCAGGGTCTCTCCAATCCTCAACACATCACCAGCGTCTATTTGCATTGACCAGCAGCTAGTGTCCAGCACTAATGCCGTGCAACTTCAAACACTGGCAAGCAGCAGGGTCTCTAAAGACCTGACCCCCTTAATGCCACTCCTCATCCCTACTCGTCCGCGTGCATTAAACAGATGGATTTTTTTTCTAGTTTCATTATTCAAGGAGCTTATTTCGAACCGAGGCATTTAACAGAGAATTGAGCTTATTTTCACACGGTTAATTATGCTTATAAATAACACTGGTGCCACTTGGATGTACTGGCAGGCGTCCCACAGAATACCTGCTTGTTTTCGAGCTGTGAAATGAGATTTGTTGGTGATAAGATGCTGAAAAATGGGAGAGGTGGAACTTGTTAATTAATGCAGTGCTATTCAAACATGTGCTTATAATTAATGTTAATTTTATTATAGCACCTCATTGAATCATGCTCAACAACAACTCATTTTGGAGTTTTGTTTTATGATGTATTTTTTGGATTGAGTAGCAGTTTACCAGTGTTAAAGTTCATACCTGAGCTAATTAGATATTTCTATACCTGTTCTTGTGCCGACAGAAGTTTGGTCATTTCTTGAAACTGGATAAATGAATTATTCATAATTGATAATACATTGAACACCACTAACACTGGTCATTTTTGCACCACTAGAGAAGAGGTTTTCATGATCCTTGCACAGATTTTGACTCAGTCTCCACGAATATTTGTATAATTACTGTATTAATTTGCCAAGTAAATGTTTTTCATTGACATTCATGACTCCGATCGGCTGCTCTTTGACATTAAGAGGCAGCTTAGGAGCTGGCAGTAGTTTGTAGTCCTTTCGTTCAGCACTGTCACTGCCAAACACTCATATGAGAAATGTTTTCTGAAAGGCTGTAATTAAGTGTCAAGCATGGATTAGTTGAGCGATTTAAGCTTTTCACCAGTGTGTGAATGCGTGATATGTTTAAGCTTTGGGCTCATCGGTGGCAACACCCTACTGCAACCATAGCGCACCTGTGTTTAACCGTTTTATGCTTGTGGCTTGGCTCAAGGGCAGGCAGGCAGGCAGTCAACCAGCTTCACAACTATTGGACAGATTTACAGAAAATTTTGAACAGCCATTCCAGCTGATGTATCCCCATGACTTGTCTGATCTCCTTATTCGTCCTCTGGCACCATCATGAGGATTTTTATGGTTGAGTTCTGTGTAATTTGTTACAGAACTTCATGACGATATCAATTATTGGTGATCTTTAAGTATTACCAGATCAAATATTATCCCCAGAACTCTCCATTCAATGTGAATTACCCCTTTCAACAAGATTATGTATTCAAGTACGTTGGTTTGTTTGGTTACAACATTACAGAAAGACCCCTGAACAGATGATTTTGTTTCTTTTTTAGTGAGAGAGAGTAAGGGTATTACCCAAGGAGCAAGTGATAACGTTTCGAGCAAGATCAGAGGATGGGATCTTGTCTACATAAAATCCCAGATAATCCCTAGTTAACAACATAATGTTAGAAAGTTGTAGTACAGGTGGATTATGCTTTGGTGGAGGTTTGTCCTCTCTTATGGCGCATTTACACTGGTACCTACTCGCTTCGCTTCGCCTCAGATCGCTCGAGATCAGCTCCCCTCGGTTGCATTTTCATTGCCAAGGATAGTCCCTCCTTCGTGTAGCTGGCCGTCATTCGTGACGTCATCTTTTATGCGATTCTTTCGTTTCTGACCGCGCCGTCCAGCTCATCGGCGACTAATGACAGAAAGGTTTGCACCTCGTCCTGAGTCCATGGGGCAGGATTTCTGACAGATGCCATTTCTTTTCTTGTTGGTATTTCAAACACGTCTGCATGGTTTGCCGAAGATTTAAAAATGGCGAGCTTGCAGGGACAGATTACATGCCGCGCAGTGATGACGTCATGACGCAGTGACGATTCCGACCAATAAGATTTTTTTTACCTGCTCCGACCTGACCGGGTGCTTTTTTTGGAAACACAGGAGAGGAGGTACGAAAAGTTGTACCAGGTACCAAGTTCCAGGTACTTTTTTGCCAGTGTAAATGTGCCAAAACCGAAGCAAAGCGAGTAGGTACCAGTGTAAATGTGCCATTAGAATTTTCTAGTTAATGACTGTTAGCATGCTAAGATACTAAACTTCCTGAATATTATACCTGCTAAGCATCAATGTATTGTCACTGTGAGAATGTTGAGCATATCTGTGGTCTCCAAACCACAATCCTAACATATTCCCCCTTGTGTTTTGTCCTCTCCAGGTGGATGATGTTGTGTTCTGTGCAGGTCAAATTGCGTTGGTCCCCTGCACCATGGATTTGGTGAAGGCTGGCACCTACACCCAGGCCCACCTGTCCTTCAGCCACATGAAGAAGGTTCTGGAGGCTGTGACTAGCAGCTTGACTCTGGCTAACGTCCTCCAGGCTCACTGCTACACCACGAGACACCAAGACGTCCAGCTGATCAAGACCGTCTGGGAGAGCATGCTGACGGCCATAGAGGAAGAGAAGGTCAGCCACTGTGGAGGGAGGGTTTTGTTTATGAAACACATGCCAGTGGTTAAGGAGAAGATCAATGTGTGGCTTTTTTTATTATAGATGCAGAAGAAATATTGATCATAGTTGTAGAATATTACACCCACATAGACTGGCAGCGGGATCCACGCGTCAATGAATAAGTAAAAGAAGAGAAACTTGATGTGGTATCCAAGTTTTTCAGAGCGGCCTTTCAGGATTGTGTTTTATAGTTGTGAACTAAGGGAAGGTTCCTCGCCCCTCTCTGCCCCCTCGAGACCCAAGCCGCTGCTACTGATATTTACCAGTGAGTGCACTCATGAAAAGTTGATGATGTGGGAAACGCTGGTGTCTTTGATAATGTGGAGCTTGGCACAGAAGCAGATGTCTTC
>OOFC01039844.1:0-10225 GCA_900323345.1 Pseudochromis fuscus
AACTGGAGATGAACTGAAGCCTCAACTGACTCAAAGACGTGATGAAGACCAGAGGATGGTGATGGTGATGATGATGGTGATGGTGATGATGATGATGATGATAATGATGATGTTTGGCTGTTTTTCACAGTTAGAAAATGAACGTTCGAGTGAACTGAAATGAGAAATCACTAAGAGGGAAAAGTCAAGTTTGGACTCTTTTTTTTTTTTTTTTTTTTAGAATTTACATTTGTCTTTGTTTGGACGGCAGACAAATACTTTGACCCCGAACTCCCAAATGAAAGATTTTGTACAAAAAGTCAGAATTAAGACAACAATAAAACAGTTTGCAACCAGAAATCACTCAGAAAGCACAAACCTCCATCAGGGCATAATCTAGCTGTACTAGTGCTACAGACTGAACACTGTTGTCCTCTTGTGGTGAAATAACAACAATATCTTGTTAAAGTATTCACTCCTTAGAGGAGACAGAGATGACCTAAGATGATTTAAATTTTTGAGACAGGATCCCATCCTCTTATAATGGCCGAAATTTGATTATTTTTTCCTTGGGTAATACGCTCTCTCTCTGCTTTTGTGTAATGTTGCTAACATCAGAAAAACCAATGCAGGAAGCATGAAAACATAACCTGCTGGTGAAGATAATAACAATCCATAAGTAACACTGACTGGTTTTGCACTTTACTGCTGCGTTTACACTGAGTAGTAAAGTAGCTATGCCACTTTCAAATTTACAGTTTTCAAGTCTTTGGACAAACAGAAAGAAAACGTTTGCTGCATCAATTCGCCATAACCAGAAACTGGCTAAAACACAAGAGTTAGATGTTTTGCTGGAGTTCTATGGTCAAATCCACCACTAATTATATATTACAAACACTCAACTTTCCCTTGGAAATCAATTAAGTATTCTGATACTGATTTCTATTCCTATTTAATTTCAGGATTTATTTACTGCCTTTCATTCATAAGTTAATCATTAGCAATGGGCGGAAGTCTCCTGATCCAACTGTAAATGGTGAAAGGTTTTCTATATTTTATTTATTTACTGTATTCATTATAGACATTTTCACATATACTCAGAATGGAAAAGCACTGGAGCATAACTGTAACGTGCGCATGACCATATGTGGCCTTATTTTGTTTAATGCCTGAGAGCAGAGATGGTTTCTCAGGGTGAGAAATATTGAATGTGTACTGTATGTGACTAGCACACCCAGTTGTGTCTAACTCAGATAAGCTGGGTGTAGGTTGTCCATTTCTTCCCACAGAGAGTGGAGTCGGATGAGGCTGAAACGGGACCGGAAGTGATTGGAACGTGATCTACAGGAGGAGCAGCTCCACCAATCAGAAGATGAGATCCACCTACATTCTTAGTTTATCTCTGTTAGTTCATAAAAACTCGGTTAAGGAATAAGACAGTGTTCAGACTTCGTACCCTGGTGACTTGATGTATTAGTTTAGGGAAAGCTGAACCCAGAATTCTGAATGCACTGCTTTTGATCATCACTGGAAATTAAATCTCTTGATTGAAGAGAAGTCTCCATGTCTCATTCTACACAAAAAATACGCAGGAGTCTTACAGCACAAAGAAGAAGGCTGAAAACTCCAACAATGGACAAAATGACAGTGGTCATACATCTTTGTTTCAGTTGAGGAAAAACTTGGCATCTCTGCAATAGAAGAACTCAAGGCATATACATAACATGACATGGTTTCCTCCAGGACCTTGAATACTGATTATTGTTTAATGATTTTGCCGTATCATATGGACTAATGCACTGCCTAACTAGCAACAAGGAAATAAAATGCAGCAATAAAACATGTTAGCTCTGATTTAGGTTTTTCTGCTACACAAACAAAACTAAAGTTAAGTAAACAAGCTCTAAATTAGTCAGTTGCATATTTACACTAGTCAATTTTACAAGTAAAAAACAAGGAGAAGGGAGAAAAAAAATGCTGATTTTAGTGCATTCTTCATTGTGTTTCATTAGTTCAAGTTTGAGCAAACTGTTCCATTGTTGTGGAAAAATTTTTTCATGGGAACGGATCTTAAATTATTGCAAACCAACTAAAAATTGTTATTTGAACAGAAAACAATTTTTTGTTTTGATAATTCCCTTAATAAAGGCCTAAAACAAGTTAACAATCTTAATATCTGAAAGTACAAGAAAAAAAAACTGTCAACATTACTAACAATTAAAAAGTTGTGATCAAGTTTAAAATATAACTTCTAATCAGACTTTTCCTCCTTTCGATTCCTCAAGCTGGACCAGACTGACCTACAATAGAGTAGACCAGACGGGACCAGCTGTTCTGAAAGCAGATTGTTCTCGCCTTTAACTGACTTGAAATCATGTGTTGCTAGTTAAGGTCTTCACTGCTCCCCTGTGCAAAGAGGAAACAGCCAACTAAAATTATTACAATAATAAAGATGAAAAGGAGTCTGATCTGTGAGACTGGAACAGATCTTTACTT
This sequence comes from Pseudochromis fuscus, assembly GCA_900323345.1. Classification (NCBI taxonomy): domain Eukaryota; kingdom Metazoa; phylum Chordata; class Actinopteri; family Pseudochromidae; genus Pseudochromis; species Pseudochromis fuscus. The sequence goes on from OOFC01039844.1 coordinate 2,476, forward strand.
CAAAACTCACTGATAATAAAATGATGAGAGTTAACATTGTGAAATTGTTCCTGGAGTTTCTGCAGTTTGTGTTGGAGCTGGGCAACACGTCTTACTTTTTTCCCAACATGTATCTTGGATTGTTTTACCATCATGGAACTATTGGTTAATTTAATATACAAAACAACTAATGAGCCACAATTATGATGATGTCATTAGGAAAGACGTAACTGCAATTAAAACTAAAATGCATAGAGAAGCTGAATATGACTTTTGCAGAAAATATTGTTGGTTGAACAATTTTTCTGATCAAACTTTTCATTGGGTTTATAGATAGATTAGCTACTTTTTATATCTTTCATATTATGACACAATTAATTCATATTTATGTATTGTTATGGCCAATGCACAATTAAACTAGGAACTGTATGTTAGTCCTACCAGCTGCTGACTTCTGAAGAGACATTATTTTTGACACTTTCATAACCCGTAAGACATCAGCAGCTGGTTGCACCAGATTTAGAGTAGACACAATCGTGTGGTATACAAGGTTGTAATTGCTGTCTGTCTGACAGAATACTAAAAGCCTTTCAGAGGTTAAAAGTGGTTTAGGACAACCTAAAACTTTCTGATCAACCAGCAGCTAAAATAGTGTACCATTTATAAAACTGAACATAACCTAATGACATACTAAAGACCAGAAACACATGAAATATTTTCTGCAGATGTCAGTATTCAGAATTCTGAGGTGCTTATAATTTGAGATCTCTTCATAAATGTCAGCTAAAAGTAAATTTGAACTGAAAAAATGCTGAAATATTTGTGCAATAAATCACAATAAGATGTCTTGATTTAAGAAAATTGAAAAGTAAAAGTTAAGATCACAGTAATCATAAAGTTCAGCAGTTACCTGTACTTGCTGTGAGGAGGTTTTGTGGTTCACGAAAATTGCTCCATGTTGCCCAGCCCTAGTTTGTACGTTTGTCACCCTCTGCAGTGACTCACAGGAATTTCTTTACCTGCTGCTTGTGTTTATTTACAGGTGAGTTGTATTTCTGCGGTGTGCAGATCACACTGAGGTTTAGCCGTTAGCGTTCTGCTACGTAGGGAAAAGGTAAACGTGCGATTCGCTGAATAAAAGAAAAAAGTCTGTATACCTGATAGATCCTGGTTTTAGCCTGAAGTGTGAGCGTGGCGGCGGTGGGATCTGGGAGGAAATCTCAAGCCACTCGGAGTGAGGACAGAGCCGCTGGCTTCACTTGCATAAAAAAATATTACCGTCCACTGAGAATCTGATTCACAGCTCTGTAGAAAAACAGTAACAGCCGATCCATGTGCTACCTGCCGACCTATGTCCTAGTTTGTTTACATTATTCATATGCAAAAAACCCCCAAAAACTTAGTAGTTTAAATTCATTTGTTTGATAACATGTGTAATTTTGTCATTGTTCAGTTTTATAAAAAAAATGTCCCCGTTTCTCTCGCTTATAAGTGCTAAAGTTGGTTTGGTGTTCTGGAGGCCACACAGTCTTTCCTTTGGTTGCCAGGTGGTCCAGGCTGCACTGCTCTCCAACAGGTGAAGTGTGACCTGTGCAGGGTTTTTTTTTTTTGTTTTTTTTTTTTTTTAGGTCCACCTCCAGCTCCATGGCCTTGCCATTACATCCATCTGGTCTGACAGGGTCTGGCTCCATATCCTGTCCCAATCCAATCAATGTAAACCCAGACCGTATCCATCTGTCATCAATGAGGCACTACGTCTACTGCACTCGGTACACAATATATAAATATATTCTTTTATAAATCATTTCCTGTTTAATATGTATTGCACTAGATTTACTGCCAACCATGCTATCTGAATATCTGAACTCTGAGTGTGAAAATTCATCAAGTATGGATACCAGTGGAACTCTAGTTTAAATTCAGATTACGGTTAAGCTCTTTGAAAATGCTAATTTTTTTCCATTTAAATTCAACATTTGTAAATAATCCTGTACAGGGAACATTTGTTACATAATTCAGCTGTAATAGGTCCATTAGCAAAAGAGATCTATGATTCTGAATGAATGAACCACTGAAATATAGTTTGTACACACAGACTGTATAAGAAATGGACGTAGCCATTGGGTCTCAACAGTGAGGCAAATGTGGCAAGTACAAAAAAATGAAATACCACCGTTTGCCACTAGATGCTGGCTCCAAAAACACTCTGGCTCTATTGACTTCAATTCAAAAATCTTAATTTTCAAGTCATTCTGATGTTATATGCTAAAGCCAATTCTTGTTAGTGATCTGGTGGTCCATCTAAGTGGGTGTAATTTGATTGACAGATCTGGTCTGGTAAAGATTTACATGTGGTTTGGAGGTTCATTCAATGGTGAATTTGAGTCTCACACACATTGGGCAGTGTCCTGAACCCAAGTTCAGGGGTCGGACCAGCCTCCTTACTCCTTCCTACATAGTCAAATATGGTCATGTCTGGCACAAAAAGAAAAACAAAACAAAACAAAAAAAACATGGCAACATTCAAATACCAAACTCCTGGCTTCCGAATCAATGGATAACGTCATGTTAGCTTTGTCCATTTCTTAATATATAGTCTATGTTTTTAAATGAAGTATGAGCAAAAACTAATTAGCTTACAAGCTCATCGGGAAAATTGTGGCTGATCAATAGTTAACACCAGGAAACGAGAGCTGGCCAAATAGCAGACTGATTTATCAGCAGACATTTGTCAGCTGGTTAGTTAGTTATTAGGTTTATGATCTGGGCAAATTTGCAGGTAACTTAAAAAATTAAGCTTTTCTGTGTTTTTGTAACTAAAGTTGGCAAATTGGGTACAAAAGAAGTTCTGTGGATCCACTGAGTTAGTATGCACAAACTAATGTTAGCCAATGTTAAATATGATACTAAGCTGGTGTTTGACTTATTCTCCAGATTTAACGTAAAACTAAAGACCTGTCTGGAGTCCAGTGCAGCAGATCTAATGCGTCATTAACTGCGACAGATATTACTGAGCGGATCTTGACACGTCACTGCCTCCTTTGAACGATAATCTTCTGTATTCTGTTGCACGTATTGTCAGAGCAAGAAAGTGTCCAAGAAAAATGAACAAAAAAAAAAAAACCCCAAAAACAATAGACATGCTTGTTTATAAAAATATCTGAGAAGACTGACGGAGATCTCTGTGAGTGGATCAGAGCTCCCCCCGGTGGTGCTGTGCTGTGCAGCAGCTGTATTGCGTAGTGATGAGAGGTAACTGAGCTGTGTAGCTTATCTGAGGCTGGACGCTGTCCAGTTTTCCTGCTGTGAGTTTGTTCACTCAACAGGCTGCCAAATGTTCCAGTCTAATCTACAAGATCCTTTTGAGTTCAACTGCCACAAATGTTAATCTGAAGAATTTCATTTTACAGCCAAATTAACCAACCCAGTGTGATCAGAGTCCTTCACTTTTCATAGTTTTTCTGGCATGAATAAATGACAGGCAAAAAGACCTGTTCCTGAATCCCAAAGTTGAAATGTATCCAGTGTTCTTCCAGAATGATGATGAGTTCAAGTCCAGATTCGACATCAGGAACTATGCTTTGACATTGATGTGGTTCTAATGTCCTGATGTAAGACCATCTCTTATCATGTGATCAAATTCTGCATTTGCATTACATGATCATGTATTTGCTGATTAAAAAGCTCTGGGACAGCTAACATTTGGGATATTTACTAAGGGACAAATTCAGCATGTTTTGAAAGAAGTCTGGCAAAATTACAACTACTGATTATTTTTATTATGATTTAACTCCACAAGTATTTTTCAGATTAACTGTTTGGTCTAAAAAACATGCATGATGACCAAAGGTCCAAGATCCCCCCTAAAACCAATTTAGTTCAAATTAATATGAAATAAATGAAAGCTGCAAATATTTGGCTATTGTTTTTAAAAAGTTTGTTTTATCATGACAGATCATCCTTATTTTTTTCTAGTCTTTTCTAGTCTCAGTTTCATTAGATGGCATTCTGCCATTGTTTCTATTGACTATTTTATGACGTCACTTTGAACTCTAACATATTAGACCAGATAACTACTCTACTTGGCAAGAAACTACCCAGAAAAATCATTACCTTCAGTCACAGAAGATGGGACTGTTGTGAAGTGAAATATTAAAAAGAAAAGAAAACCACTGGGATCAGGATTAAAAGTTTAGATTTGTGAAACTGACAGAGAATTTGATTGCTGTTCTTGACAACATAGAATGATGAGGTATGTAGTGTCAAATTGGTTAGTGTGAGACCTTCATCCAACCTGAAATGTCAAAAAAATGCCAGAAAAACAGGAAATGATCCAAAACTCCAATCACATTGGAACTGAACTTCAACAGTTTTAAATCTTTTTGTGCAACAAAATCGTTTTATGCCGTTGTGGCACTTAAAGAGCGCATAGGATTATTACCATTAACCCATTAATGGCTCCAGATTGTCTCAAGGCAAATATGAAGGAGTTGAACTGTTAAACTGGCACTGAGTAGTTTGGCAAAGTCTCCACCAGACAGACTGTTGTGATGCTGCATTGTGAACCTGTAAATATAAAAGTAGAAATCTGTAACATAAAGTTGACGGAGGCAAACGAGAACCACTGAATTGTGTGGTGCATGAGGTTGTTGGAGTGTGTGGTACTTCTTCATTTTAGCTTAATCTGTTCAGTTTGGTTAGTGAAGGTAGATGCGGTTTAAAGCGGAAAAAATCTCAGTTTGGAGTCTTAGGTGTTCTTAGACTTCAGCGGATTAAGTTTCCTGTTGGCTTCAGGAGTCAATCGTCCCTCAACATCTGTCACCCTTAACCCTGACCTTGACCCTGCCCTCCTTCCCTTGAGGTCAGTCTGGCCCCGTGGTGGAAACTGAGGCTTGGGGCCCCTCTCCGTACTGGCCTCCACCACTACTGCTCCCACCACCACCTCCACCACCTTCAGGCTCATCCTGGCTTGGTGAGGCTTCATCGCTTGGACCGCCTCTTGACGTGACAGAAGCGGTGGTGGTCTCGGGGGAGGCACTGTGGGCCTCCTGTGGGGCGCAGCCTGGGTGGTTCTTACGGAAGTGCTGGTTAAGGATGGCCTGGAAGGGGAAACTCTTGCCGCAGACGTGGCAGTGGAAGGGCTTGTTGCCGGTGTGCTTGCGGATGTGGTACTCCAGTTGGTCTTTGCGGGTGTACTTCTTCCCGCAGATACGGCAGACAAAAGGTGTGATGCCCATGTGTAGCCGCATGTGGCGGTCCAGGCTGCCTTTCTGGTTGAATGACTTGCAGCAGTAGATGCAGGTTAGTCGGGGGTTGTAGCGAAACCATCGGTCTCCGACTTGCTCCCTCAGGTAGTCCTCGTAGCCACCCATATCAAATGCTGCATGCTCCTCCCCCTAATTGGTAGAACAAAATATTATGACATTGAGACCAAGAAAAACTGGTGGTTATTAAGTAAGTACATAAAGTTCTAGGAATCCATCAAGAGGTTTTAGTGGAAGCTCAGAAAGTTCTAAGTGTTCATTAGGAGATTTTAGTAGTTACTGAAAAACTGTAGTGGTCCTTTACATGTTTCATCACCAATGGGAAATTCTGAACCAAAGGGTTTGACAGGAGATTTACCTTGCCACTACTGAGGTAGGCCTTTTGTTTCCATTGCCTGTTAGGTGGTTGAACACCTACAATAAATAAAATAGAGGATTTAAGGGTCTTTTGTGATGTTTTAGCAATACCTTGAAAGGGTTGTGGGGTCTTTCGGGAATTTCTAAGTGTTATTGAAGCCATCCTAGGAGTAGTTTGAAATGTGTTAGCTGTCTTTTAGGTGGTACTGTTAGTTCTGTTGGGGACTGTATGCATGGCCAGTTTTAGCCTGCTTGTGCTGATAGCAGCATCAGCATGTAATTGAACTGTACTACCATTATACATAATTTATGCTTCAGATGTGTTTATTACTTTATGTGGTTAATTTGTGAATCATTGTGTATCCTTCCTGAAGGATTAATTTATATATATAACTATATTTCCATCTATGTTGTATTTGCTGACAGCTGAAGGAACCAGCAGAGCATTCGCTGTTACTGTTTAACAGCCTGAGGACACTCCCATCAACCTCAACACATGCAGATGTATGTGAGTCTGTCAAGGAAGCCCCCATCGATCCTGAAACCATAATATGGCCTAGGGCACCAAAATGGCTAGAGCCGGCACTGCCCATGGGATCATGCAAGCTGTCACAGATGGTCACCAAGTCACGTTTAGCAGCAAACATGAGGGAGCAGGCCATTGGTATGCTGAGATCCAGAATGACCAAAGCGAGGGTAACCAGCATTTTGGCGTTCACAGATGTACTAGGTCACATCTGCAGACACGTTATGCACATACAGGTGCAACGGCAAACCACGTGTCACCACCCGTGTGGTGGACTGACACCTGCACACTAAAAACAGCTGGGTTAAAAATAACCCAATTTGAGTTGTTTACAACTCAACTGCTGGGTCAATATAGCACCAGCCCAGCTGTAGTTAATTTGACCCAGACAAATGGGTTGGCCATTTTAACCCAGCAGCTGAGTTATTTATAATATTTTAACCACATTTTGGGTTATATTAACTACAAATCTGGGTAAAATCAACCACTCATATTTGTTATATACCCCACCCAAATGCTGGGTCAAATTAACTACAATTCTGGGTAGTTTCAACTACATTGATTTGTTCAGTAATCTATCCAAATGCCTAGTCGAATTAACCAACATGTCAGGTTAATTGTAACACATTACTGTACAATCTACAAGAAAATAAACTGCAAAAGACTATCCATTATCTATAAAACTGTTCAACCACAAACCTATAATAAAATACATGCTAGAGTTAACTATGCAAAGCATATATGCAATAAATAAAACACTGGAATCTTAACAAGGCGTTGCCTTAATATTTATTAAATTACTGTGACATCTTAACAGTTAACATTTAGGACAAAAAACTTGGGGCATTTAGCTCCTTAGTATAAAATGTTCCATCATTCAAGTAAGCCACAACACATCAAGCGTCAGTGAAACATTCAGTTCAAAAAACAGCACAAATTATTCAAGTCAACAAACTGAACACATTAACTCAGTGTCAGCAAAACTTTCAGTGCAAAAAACAGAACAACAGAACAGGACTAGTGTCCAACTTTTTTTCTGGTAAAAGCTATCCTTGAGGCCATTAGCTTTACTTGCAAGCAAGAATTCTACTTTGAAGAAACTTTACCAATTTGGACTCCTCTCCTGGCATTTCATAGACTGAACTTTGCAGGAATTCCCACACATGTTCACACTGTTTCGGGTACTTAATGTCCAAGATGTAGAATGCCTTGAAGCAGGCATCTATGGTCTGAAGCAGTGTGTCATGTTCCAAAGCCTGTCCAGCGATGATGAGAAAGGCCTGAGATGAATGCAGATTGTCATTTCCCAGTGTCAGGACGTATGGGTATGGCTTGGATGCCTTGGCCTCATGGAGGTATTCCACCATATTTGTTCCTGGCTAAAAAACAAAGAAAGAAAAAATGTGAGAGAGAGAATGAGAGTGGAAGTGAACAAGGACCAAATGTATATATACACACACACATATACACACATATACACATATATATATATATATATACACACACACACACATATACACACACACACACACACACATATACACACACACACATATATATATATATATATATATATATATATATATATATATATATATATATATATATATGTGTGTGTATATTG
>OOFC01039852.1:0-10201 GCA_900323345.1 Pseudochromis fuscus
CTGAAATATTCAAAAGTACAAAGTAAAAGTACATTTTCTAATATCAGTACATTGCTGTATTGTTCTCAGTGCCCGAGTCAATCCTCGACTAACGTATACTTCCTGTTAATGTGGTATTTCAAGCTGAAAGGGCTTCGATGAAAAGAAAACTCCTTCCTGCAGAGTGTGCATAATACTTTGTTGGTTGACTGTTGGGTCTTGCTTTTTTGTTTTCAAATTTCCCATCGAGAGGCTAACGTGCTATATAGCGTTTTAAAAAAAAACGTAAAAAGACAAAACCGTGCTGTTTCCTGTCCTCCCTCTTTATTGTTCGGTTCCTCTGCCGGTCACTTCCTGCCGGTTTGCGCATGAGCGGCAGTAACTCTACCTGGACAAACTGCCTGAAACGCATTGCCAGCATCGACTGTATATAAAGTAAGTAACCACACACTTCCTAGGAATGTAGTGGAGTCCAAAGTACAATATTTGCCTTTGAAATGTAGCTGAGTGAAAGTAAAAGTTTCCAAAAAAACAAATACTCAAGTAAAGTACAAATACTGAAAAAATGTAGTTAAGTACAGTATTCAAGTAAATGTACTCCGTTACTGTCCACCACTGTCCATTTGTATTAGTTATAGTGTAAAGACTACAAAAGAAGTCTTGGGGAGGGATGGTGGAGGCAGAGTGATGCCGACTTCGCACTCTGTCGGTACACTGGTTAAACAAAGGTTAGCTTAAAGGCTATTCTAGAGCCACAAGTCACCACAAATCTTCAAGTTAAATAATAACATAAAATATTCTATATGCTGTCTGAACAATAAATATAAATCAGTTTCCAAAAATAATCATGGTTGTTAGTAGCGGTTGACAGGATACTACACTTCCAATGGTCTTTATCTGTGAAGAAAATCCTCTTTGCATTACATCCAGCAGGAGAGAATAGTCCGATAGTCTACTCATATTGCAAACAGTTTATGAATGGTTGATGTTCACGGTCTATCATTATAAAAAAGTACATTTTAAAATCATAATTTTGCTACTTTCATTTTACAGAGAACCATGATAAGGTCTATTTCTGCTCCAGAGGCAGAAAACCTGTCAGCACGGAGGCTGAAGCTTCCTGTAGTAATAATCATAATTTGAGAGAAAGAAGAGATACGCGAGGTAAAGACATAGCAGTGTGTCTGGGGGGAGCTGTATACTGCAGGAGCCCTGAGGGTTTGCATCGGAATAAAACAGAATATTCAAAACATAAAAATCCACCAAATAAGAGAGTTTTCTAGGACAGTGAAGATGTTAATGTGTTTTTTTTTGTAAGTTATTAAGTCAAATAGTATTTTCCCAATAAATATTTCACATGTAACAACAATATTTGTATTTAACCTATTTTCAGAGCTTTAAATACTAAACCTTTAATGCATTGGATTAGATAAAAACGCAGGTAGAGTCGTCACCATGAGATTTATCACTGCAACTAGCAGGGATGTAACAAGAGAGAAGTTGCCAGGATTGCAGGGAAACTTGTACAAATGTAAAACCTGCAGGTTTCTGGGCAAGAATCACAGTTGATCCTGGCAAATCCAGCAAAGAAACTGTCAGGAGATACTGTGTGAAAGAGACAGGTATCCTGAGGGTGTCAGCTGATACATCCACAGCAGTTTGTTTGATGGGCCTGTAGTTTCAACACTGACTTGGCAGTTAGGATGTGGAGATTTTTAGCTGGAAACAAGAGGGGGATGTGCAGCTTCTTTAGTAATTGCTCTGCTTTTTGGGAGCAGTTATCGAGCACTGTGACTTAAAACAAGCAAGGGAAACAAGAATGTGGCTTTTTGTTATACGTCCCATTGCAGGCATGAAGGTGACTGGTAAGCTGCTCCCATGTAGTTTGCTTGAAGCTCAATTAAAACTATTCACTTTCTTGCACCTTCTGCTTCAACGATTTTCAACTGGAATCAAGACAAGAAGTTGATCCAGCACCAAATGATTAGTTATTAAAGACTCTTTGGATATTCAGCCATGAAAATCAGGAGAGAAACACATTTCATTCATTATATTTCATCTTGAGTTTTACACTGAACTTTCCTACTTGTCAGAGCTGAGAAAGCTTCCGGCTGCTGTTGGGATGGTAGCGAGTTGCACTTAGCTTGTGCTGCACTTTACTTTGAAAACAATGAACAGTCCAAAACAAAAATAGGCTCATAACAATGACTCGAAACAGAAAAACTTGTTTGTGGTAATTGCTAAGAAGCCTGTGTGTTTACTGTGACACTGTTTCTGTGATGAAGGATTAATTACCAACTTCAGAAAGCTTTCTGGGAGGAACTACTGTTCCCTTCACACACAGATCTTATGGGAAAAAGGCATGAACTTTAAAAGGATCAACACGCTGGGAACCCTCGGCACTAATAACACGGTTAGGGTAATTAAAAAAGTTGAATTTCTAACAAACTTTTTTTTTTAGTTCACATGAAAAAGTTTCACCCTCTCTGTCTTATATACTGCTGGACACCTTAACAGGAGGACCACCGTAACAGCTGCAATAAAATCCAAGATATCAGTCTGTGTTAACCACATCACTCTCCCTCCATGCCATCCAGACACTTCCTTTAATTAAAAAGCTAAAGTGAGTGGCGTGGCATGGTGTGACCCCACATGAGGGGCAGATGTTGTGATGGGTGCCAGAAGTTTAAAAAGGGATGTTTAAAAGTAGGTGCAAAAAAAAATTATAAACAAACTGTTAAAGAAACAACAGAAAAATTCAACTCAACAAATCTAAATTTACAGCAGAAAAAACAACAGAGCTACAGATTCATAGCAAACTCCCATCTCCTGTCTCCCTCTGCTTAATCTGACTTATCTCCTTCCCAGCCGCACCTGCATGGGCCGTACCACCTGCCCAGGTGGAGGAGGGGTGGGCGAACATAAATTACATAAAATGTGAACAAATGTGTGAATAATAAATAAAGGTATCACCTGCATTCTGAGGATATACGCCTGAAATATGGCACAAAAAAATTTGATACACATCCATAAGTTTAACAGAGCGGCACTAACAGAAATCCCCTCCCATCCCCCCCACTTCTCCTGTGCTCCAGTCCCTCACTGCTGCTGAGGACATAATCAGACAAACTTGTCTTCAATGTCACTGATTAGCAGCTAATTTCCAAGCAACACAGGCAGGAGCATAGGAGAAAAACAGGCAAAACAATAATATGTCATTACATCCACAGTCTAATTAACCAACCAGCTCATAAATGCGTAATAGAAAATAAACAACTGAAACTAATTATCCGACAATGGAGAACAGGGTACAGTGAAACGAGTGACCTCTTTGACACTTGAACTGGATGACCAGATTATCTTCACTCAGTGAAATCTGATGGGTCACCAGAATGAAATCAAAGCAAAGAACAACGATCAGCCGGCGGCCGGGCCACGTGAAACATTTTTTAGCTACACGGGGAGGTAATAATTCTTATCAGTGGCTGTCACACCAAGATAAAAAAGGTTTGAACTCGGCACCAGTTTCACCCGCACATGCCACTGCAATTAATAATGCTATCACTGTCTTACAGGAGACCCAAGGGCACAGCGGCAGTTCACTTGCAGCCAGCGACAATCACAGTTTGTTATTCTGCCCACAGTTCAACAGGATAGGTCTCTGTAGGGATTTACCACTGTAATCATTCGTACATTTGACACATTCTCTACGCCATTTTTCCCTCAATTGTATTTTCTCATCCACCTTTAATCATCCCTGCATAACTCTCTGAGCGGCTTGTGTTTCTCTAGTGGCTTCAAAAAGCGTTTAAACACAAAGTTGAAGGTCCCACACAACTGAATTTTGCACATTTTTCAGTAATAAATAATAAATAGCAGAGAGATTACATATTGTAGATAAATTTAAATATTGTAGCTGCACTCAATCATTCTTGTTTTTAAATCCTTAGCATTGACCACCTACACTATGTTCAAAAATACTGATAAAACGTCCACATAGTTGTATGTGTATTTGAAAGGACACATGTTAAAAAACAAAACATATATGTTGCAGTAAAGTGTTAATGTTTGGGGGAAAGTTAACCAAAAGTAAAACAAAAAAAACTGCAATAAAATTGAACAGACAGATGTCCAGTGAAGCCCCCAAGAACCATAATCTATATCTCCATAATTAATTTGTGCTTTATTAATTACATCATGTTTTCGTGCCTTTCTGTTCTGCATCAGACTGAATAATTAGTGCCACCAGCTGTTTATCTCAATGAACCTACACCAGATATTTGTATAATGGTATTTCATGAAAACTGACACTAAACTGCATTTTGTTTCGTCAGGAATTTCAGTCAAAATTTCTTCTACACCGAACGGAGACGTGACTTTACGACAGCGTTCACAGTTCATCATATCACCCTCTGCTTTTGTCCGATCCAATTATTCCTGCCAGTCTTTAGTTCAGTTGCCTTTTTAGTTTATCCCCACAGGCTTAAAGTCTTACGTCAGTGTGTTTGTTTTGTGTGTAGTTGTATTACTCATGTTGAGGGGCCCTGCTTTCTTTTTGGGGTCAGTATAGAAAGCCTCCATTTAGGTCAACAAATCCTAGTATGATGATGTCTTAGATTTAGGCTATTATTAATATGGTTATAGGGCGACTATAAACAATGTGAATGTTAGTTAATGTAATTACCTCTGAAGTGATGGTAATATGACTATATGTGAGTCTGCACCTCAATAAAACATTGTTGTGGGGACATTTAGGAGATGGGGCCAGAGAGGACATTATGTCATGAGTGTCCTCACAAAAATAGAAAGACAAACGTGTGTGTGTGTGTGTGTGTGTGTGTGTGTGTGTGTGTGTGTGTGTGTGTGTGTGTGTGTTTAAGTGCTCCAAATTGAATGATTGCACTACAGAGCCAAGGACACAATTACCATAGCAACAAGCATAGATAATGCGTTGGTTAGTGCTGTTGAGTATTTATTGTTTGGTGGTTTGGAGCAAAACCAGCAGGCAAAAGAATTCCTTCCTTTATTCATTATCAGCTTTCTCATTTCGCAGCTCCTCCATGGAAAGGCACAGACACGTTTACAGTAGCTGCTAATCTGGCCTTTCACACCACTGTGCTGCACAAGCTCTCAGCAGGCGATGTACAGTAGCTGAGCTGACACCAACCTTCTTCTGCCAAATTAACAAAGTGTGAATTAGCTCATGGAAAAGCTTGCCAGTGTTCGCAAAGCTGTCGTCTTTTTTTCATGGCAACACATGTTGAAAATCGTCAAAAAAAAGTCATTTTTTTCTTGCTGTATTTACACATTTGGGCACATCAGGTATGACCAGTGATAAAGATATGTGAATTTCAATAACTTCACAAGTAATGATAAAAAAAATTACATATTTTTAGTCACTGAAAAGATTTTATTGGTGTGTTGTTACATATTAAACTCCTCCCATCACCCACATGTGCTGCCTCTCTTCTCCTTCTCTCACTCCACAGGTTTAACTGGCACGAAGAAAAAAGTCTGTCCACATATCCACAGGGAAACAAAATACACTAAACAGTGAGACAGGACAACTTTGTGTGTCTGTGTGTTGGTGTATAATGCATCTATTGAAACACAGCGTGAACATGTGTTCAGCCTGAGATGAGACAATAGTGTTAACATGGTTCAGTATTTTGCAGATGTCTTGAGACTCGCTGGTGCACCTACATCTTAGTTAGGTGACAACGCTCCCTGTAAAACACATCACAGAAGTGCCGCCCTGCTCCCTGTGAACACAAGGCCAGCTGCTGTTAAAGAGACACACATATATTCATAGGACTGCAGCATTCCTTAATAGGCTTTGCAGTTTGTAAATACAGGAGGTAAAAGCAGTTATGAATAAATGAATATGCTTCATAGCAGAAGACACCACAGCTAGGTTCAGGAAGAAAACCACCCCTCTGAAATCAGACTTAAAGACAGAACCGGTAAAGAGTCTCAGAGTCAATCCAGAACCTCCAGAGGTAATAAAATTACATTCACAGTCCCACTGACATGTGTAACAAAGCTTATCGCAACAAATCCACCTTTTTCCATTGCATGTTGTGTTGATCACCAGTTTAGAGCTGTACAGTATTTTAAAATAAAACTATCCTTTGTTTGCAAAGTATCTGTCTTCCTCCAGTTTATATTAATTTCAACATAAACCCATGATGATTGCAGATTAAAGATTACAGCATGGCAGAGGAGTGAGTGAAAGAATCCTATCACTGTCACTATCTTGTTAAAACCTTAGCCCATTAAAACAGATGGGTTTCCAGATTATTTTTTATTTTTTCAGACAGGATCCCACCCTCTGATCTTGGGCAAAATGTGTCCCTAACTTTCAGGAGTTTTATTTCTATGCTCATTAAGTATAATTTACCTTAAGATGTTAAAATCATAAAGGTTTCAGTTTCAAACACTAGCTGCTGCAGTGGATGCCAGAGAACAGGATGTACACTCATCTCCTTGTGACATGTAGAAGATGCCAAACGCACACATATATGAGCTTAAAGCCACCTCACTGGACCTGAAGAGTCAGTGCCCACATAACTTGTAGGGAACCTTCTGCGAGACCTGGGCACATATTAAACGCTGCATTTTAATGCTTCACACGTCCATGTGTGTGTGTGTTTCTGATGATTTATTAATAGATTTGATTTAAGGTCAAGCATTCAAGTCAAGCCTACTAATGATTCCCTCAATCAGTTATACTTACCTCCTGCTCCTCCTCTCCTACTTCCCCCTCTGTACTCACACTTCCTCTCTCACACACACTCCCACCCATCTCCTCCCTCTCTCTTAGCAAAGCAAGAATAGAGATCTAAACCCAACAAGGCGACAACACAACAAATCACTGCTGCTCTAACTCATTTTAAATGCTGCCAAGATCAGAACTGATTCACAGCTCATTATCGCAACACACAGTGATTCAGAAAGGAGGGACACGAGGAACAAGTTGCACCCTGTGGCTCGGTCTATGTGAGAACATACAGTAGTCACATCACAGGTTTCAATCCCTTTATTAGAGACATCTCAGTCTTCCCCGTGCGTCCTTCTCACCTATGTGACTGATCGACTGACGCAAATGTTGTTTACTGAGTCAGCATGCAAAAAAAAAATAATTGTTATCAGTTAAATGAGTTCTCATCACAATGCATCAGTGTGACAGCTGGAGAGGAATTTTTGCCCCACACACACACACACACACACACACACACACACACACAAAATAGAGCAGTAAACCTTTTGTTTTTGCTGTACCGTTGGAATGAAATCCAAAGGATGCATCCATAAATCCGCCGTAATCCTGCATCAAATCACTGTATTCACATATACAGTGATGCATCCACCACCCCCACCCCCACTCCTCTCAAACATGCAAAACCAACTCTGCACGACTCTGCTGCTCTGCTGCGGTCAGAACTTATTAAAATTTAAATGATTTCTACTCAGTCAAGCTTGAATAGGGCACCAGTAAACAGCACAATATATCAGTGACTAAATGAATGAGACGAGTATTAGAAAACTTTTGATGTGGTTAAAATTCTGGACAGGGCATTGGAGTTGACAGCACTTTAAGTACCATCACCACAGACTCTCTGCTCGAAGGTTGCTCCTGTTAATACAAACAGAAGCTGCATTGTGCTATCGAAGAGTACTCCATTGATTATTTTTCTTCATTTACAAGTATAATCTACAATTGACTCATGATGTTTCTTGTGCCAACCAGGTGTTGGATTATTGATACATTTCTCTTATTGGTGATAAATAGTTGAAAGGTATGACCCAATATGTAATCTCTGTGTGTGTGTGTGTGTGTAAGGTGCAGTAAGAAGTGCATGAAACTAAACACACGCACACACAAGAACCCAACACATCCTCGCTTGTCATGCTTTCACCCACACTGCAGTGCCAGAGCAGATGGTGTGTGCAACCCTGGGTTCACTTCCTGAAACAAAAAGAAAAACACACAGAGGAAGAGAGAGAGAGAGAGGGAGAGAAATGTTGGAGAGGATGGTAGTGACTCTCTCTCGTCCCATACTGTCCATCTCAAAGCATTGCTGTCAGCACAAGACAATGCACCACAGAATGATTAGCACACACACTGGTATCGTCTCTCTCTGTCTCTCTTCCTGTCCATCTTTCCTCTCTCTCCATTTTCTGCCTCATTGTTCCTGTACAGCAGTGAGTAGAAACTCTAGCCCATCTTCATCTATTGTCAGAAGTCAGTTTTCACCATCCTCTGTCTACTGAACATTTAATGACAAATTGACAGGAAGACTGCACTGGCATATGGTCTGCTATCCTACATAGGAAGCTGTGTACAGGGGGGAATGTATGCAGATGTGATCTGTGCATGATGTACTATATGTATGTGTTGACGTTGACTCTTGAAGCTTATGAGCTCCCTTTCTATCTGAAGCTATACAATAATTTAAATCTGACAAATAAATCAATGTCCATAATGTGTGCACCTTTACTCTTTGGTACACTTCAAATACTTTTTATCTGACATGTGGGTACTTTTACTGACAAGCCTAGGACTATCCCTTCAAAGTCTTTACACAAACAGTAACACCATCACAGCATCATTCATGGCATCATATGAATTCCTACATACAACGCTAAATATAGATTTTTATTCATTAGTTGTGATGTTTGTTTAGTTTATTTCACTTTGGAATAAAGTTATGCTATAAAGGATAATTATCACATTATTTATGAAAACATCCAAGTATTTTAATGTGTTTTAATGCCTGCGCCAATACCTATTGTATTAATTTGTATTATCTTATTAACAATTATAAAATATTTGGAAAGTCCAAACTTCCACCAAGGCACAATCCATCTGATGCTATAGACTGAACACTGTTGCCCTCTTGTGGTGAAAGAGCAACAGCATCTTGGTAAAACATTTGCTCATTATAACAGAGAAGGATTTTACCCTCACGCCTGCTCTCTCTCTCTTGAAAAAAAAAAAAAAAAAGCAAAATGAAACATAACAGCATAACCTCCTTGGCAGAGGTAACAATGCTGTGCATGGCAACATTTCATCTCCTCCTGAAATTATTTTGAAGTTGCTGTAATTGCTGGTTTCACTGTCACAACCATTGGCAGACACGTCTGTTTTGAAGGCAGATTGATCAATACTCCATCGAACTCTGTCAGGAGGTATCATGAGACTTCTCACTTACAGACATGAGTCTGTCAGTCACTGATCCTCACAAATCTTGGAGCTTCTAATGTTTACTTCATGAAGCAATTCCTCCCAGCAGTGCTGACACATCAGCGTGGTCTAACAACATTGACTGAAGGTCAGCAAAGTATAACAATGCAGAAATAACACTGTAGACCTGCAGTTGCCTTTGATATGATTTTTCAAGAAACACAACACTGTGAAGTCTCAGCACAGATCTCAACAACGACCTTCTTGGATGCCTCGATGAATTTGCTGCGGGCAGCAAAATTTCTTTGTATTTCAAATTTCATCCATGAGGAGTAGCTTCGCAAATTTACTTTAGACAGTCACTTTGACCGTACAAAGTAATGTGTATTCACCGCTCCCAATATTTTGATATGTGGTTTCCAACACAAAGTAACATGGCACCAAGCCACAGAGTGTACGCTGCTCACCTGTCTCCCTGCTCTCATTACTGGTCAAGCAGTATCATAACCCACTTATATTACACATTGTCTAGACTCTGACGTGGTCTAGACAATGTGTAATGTAAGTCCGGTCTTGTACAGTCTTACAATAGTCCTGGCCCAAGCTCTCAAGACAACATTTGTAACAAGCTGCTTGATAAATTATCACAATCTGAGAAGATCCCAAATTCTTACTTCACTCCACAATCCTTGTGTCATGTTGACGTTCACAGTTTTCCTCTGTGTCCTCTGCTGCTCTGGTCAACAATTAGGGAGTCAAGAACACTTATATTTCCATTTATAGCACAAAGCTAATGCAGCAGGAGAGCGGAAAAAGCTGAACACATCATTCGCTGTGAGAGGCCAATAAACACAATTACTAAAAACACAAGAAATCCAGATGCAACACTAAACTGTTACAATATATTGTTAAGGTTTAAAAAAAAACAAAAATAGATGAAAGTCCTTCCTGTAATGGGAGAAAAGAAACTCTGGGACTGGCAAAGAAAAATATATTGGTCTGCATGTTTTAGTCAGAGTATGACAAATATCCACA
>OOFC01039876.1:0-10845 GCA_900323345.1 Pseudochromis fuscus
CAACCGTTATGTAATCTCCATCCGGGGCCGAGCCCGAGGTTTCTCTGCAGCAGTCTGTCTGCTGTCAGCGCTGAGAAACACCTGACATGTGTACACCTGCAAACATCTGTGCACCTGCAGCACAGTGCAACAACATGTCAACATCTGGATCTCTGCAGGTCACTGTCATGTGATCAGTGTTTTTACAACTACACTCTGCAGGGGGTCATGTTTAGTGTCTGTTTGTGGTTGCTTTGTGTGTCTTTGTGGTGTTTTTTGTTTCTTTGTGTTGTTTTTTGGTCTCGTTTGTGGTCATTTTGTGTCTCTTGTTGTTTTATGTGTCTCTGTTATTGTGTTGTGTGTCTTTGTTATTGTTTGTCTCTGTGGTTATTTTGTGGGTCTTTGTGTTTTATGTCTCTGTTATTGTTTTGTGTGTCTTTGTTGATTTGTGTTTCCATGTGATCATTTTGTGTCTCTTTGTGTTTTGTATGCCATTGTGGTCATTTTGACTCTTTTTTTGTTGTTTTGTATCTCTTTGTGGTTGTTTTGTGGGTCTATGTGTTTTGTGTCTCTGTTATTGTATTGTGTGTCTTTGATATTGTTTTGTGTGTCTTTGTTATTGTTTGCGTCTCTGTGGTTATTTTGCGGGTCTTTGTGTTTTGTGTTATTGTATTGTGTATCTTTGATACTGTTTTATGTCTCTTTTTGTTTAGTATCTCATTGTGATCGTTTTGACTCTTTGCGGTCATTTTGTGTCTCTTTGTGGTCGTTTTGTCGGTCTTTGTGTTTTGTGTCTTTGTTATTGTTTTGTGTCTCTTTGTGTTTTGTGTCTCATTGCAATAGTTTTGACTCTTTGTTGTTGTTTTGTGTCTCTTTGTGGTTGTTTCTGTCTCTTTATGGTTGTTTTGTCTCTTTCCTGGTGTGTATCTCTGTTGTTTTGTGCCTCTTTCATATTGTTTAATGTCTCTTTGTGTTGAGTCTCTGTCAGTACTTTGCTTCTCCTTGATGTGTTTTTTTGGTGTGTGTGTGTGTTGTGAAGTAGCTTGACCTTCCAACATTAAACATTACCGGTCCCTCCCCACACTTTCCCCACTCAGGACCCTCCAGACTCAGTGGGTCCTGGTCCCCCGTTCATGAGTGGGATCATAAAAATACGTTTTGTCTGAGTCACACGGCAGCAGAAGGAAAAGTCAGCGGGAACTTTTCTTCAGTGTCACCAGCGTCTGCAGCTGTCAGAAGAACAATAAAACCCTCTCTGTGGAACATGTCCTTGTGTCCTGCGGCGTCCAGGACCTGAAGCGTGTTTTTGGACGGTGGAAGTGGAAACGTGGCCCCTCTGGCTCAGAGAGCTGTTTTCTGATCCCAACGTTCCCAGAGCGTTTGGACGGCGCTGGTCCAGTGATTGATGGAGCTATTCTTATTGCTGTGACCCGTTACGTAAAACGCAGTCAGACCCTAAAAATAAGAGCAGGCTTTTCAGGACACTCATTGTTTGCTTTAGTACAGGAGCAGGAATCCACCCACCCCCCGCAGACCCCCAGATTACCAGACCAAATTAGTCACATTAGCGTCGGCGGGTGAAAGTTTTCGGTCTGCGGCTCAATGTGGTGAAGAGGGCGGAGTTATCGGAAACATGTAAAGTGTGTGAAACAAATGAAAAGAAATAGCAGAGGGAGGTTTCCAGGAAAAAAATAAATGAATTAATATGAGTTCACATCGACCACTGGAGGAGTCCCAGTAAAAAAAAAAATCTGGATTTTCCTCACATGTGGAACAGATCAGATTTTTCTGGAGGCTGAGTTGAATCATCTGATCTGAATCACCTGGTTAACTTCAGACTGCAGCTCCAAACGTTTCAACACTTCACTTTGTGGCTTTCAACTTTTTATCATCTGAATTTGAACTGAGCATTACGAAAAAATCAAGAGTGAACAACAATATATTGTAAATCTGCTAAAATTCAGGCTAACAACCTAAGCACAGAACAAGTTAGCAAGATAGCCAGCTGATAGGATTGCTAGTTAACAAGCTTACAGGTTAATAGATAGCAGAGCAGCAGATTGACAAGACAACAAACTAATTTGTTTAGAGGCTACCAGGCTCACAAGCTAACAAGTTGACAACCCAACAGGCTAATAAGTGTATAATCCAACAGGGTACCAAGCTAGGATGATAACCTTCTAGCAAAAAAACAAGCTAACAGGGTAATAAGATGAGAAGCAAACAGGCTAACAGGTTAGCAAGTTAGCCAGCTGGTGGGATAACAAGTAAACAGGCTAACCAAGGTAACTAGGTGATGGGGTAGCAAGCTAACAAACCAGTTAACAAACTAAGAGGTTAGCAAGATAACAAGCTAAAAGGCTAATAAGTGACCATCCTGCCGCCTCTTAAGCCTCTTTATTAACAGCTCTATTATTACGACCTCCTCCATTGTTGCCATATTACTTTTTCCAGAAACTTTGACTCTGAGTCGCCCTCTTCTGGAGATATTTCACAGCTTCAACTGGGAGGCTGTGGACAGTGACGCTAACACCCACTGAAATCTTTCCCTTCATCACAAAAGGAGCATTAAAAGCAGCTTCTTCAAACCTCCACTTCTTCACTCAGATAAACAAACAATGACTTCAGTTATTTTTCCATTACAGTGGAAAACGACCTCGGTGTGAGCGGCTGCTGAGTTCTCTGAGAACACAGTGAATTACATGACCTGATGTGATGCGATGGATTCTGCATCGACTGTGATTATGTTCCTCGCTCCATAATGTGCTCGCCGTTATTTCCCGGCTGTATTTGTGTTGCTGTTGAGAGGCGGGGGAGGGGGATGTTATTCAGAGCTGTGTGATAGTCTGGCAGTTTCATCAACCATGCTAATAGAGTCTGGAGAGGGAGGTCACACGGCCGCACGCCGCTGCCGCCACGGACGAAATCACTGTGTGAACAAAATGCTTTTTAGAGCATCAGTACATAAACTGATTATCACAGAGTTCAGAGAGACCTAGCTCAAGGTAACCGACCTCTTCAGAGCGAGGACAGGGACAGACAGCGGGAAGACGTGGAGGTCTCTAAAGGGTCAGTCCGTTCACGAGTCAAAATATGATGAAAATTTACAGAAAATTAGAAATAGAGACGGCGTGGTTAACACCAGTGTTTTTATCACATGTTTCATCAACTGAAACACATTCAACCACCACATATAATCAGAAGGAGCACTGGGGTGGGCCTGGACTGCTTTTAGGCTTCGTTTTATTCTGGGTTTGGACTTGGTTTAAGACTGGTTTTAGATTAGTTGAGGATTAGCTTTGGACTTGGTTTACTTGGTTTTAGACTATCTACAAATAAGTGTAATCCTGACTTGGGATTAGTTGGGGTTTGATTTTGAACTAGGTTTAGGGCTGGTTTTGGACTACATTTGGGCTGCTGTAAGTGTGGTTTAAGACTGATTTTTAGGCTTGGTTTTGCACTGGTTTTGGACTGGGTTTAGGACTGGGTTTTCGACGAGTTGAGGATTCATTTTGGACATGGTTTTAGATTTACCTTTTGACTAGTTTAAGCTTGGTTTAGGACAGATTTTTAGCTTTGGTTTAGGTTTTGGGCTTGGTGGAGAATAAATTTTAGGCTTGGTTGAGGACTAGTTATGGACTTCGTTTAAACTGGGCTTTGAGTTGGTTAGGATTAGTTTGGATTGAATTTTAGCCTGGCCCTAGAACAGGTTGTTGTTTTTTTGGTTTGGTGTATGCTTGGTTTTGTACTGGTTAAGACTGTTTTGGGACTTGGTTTAAGATTAGTGGAAAATATCCAACTAATTGAATTCATGTTAATCCCCCTGATCCTCAGCTGAAGAATAACCACCACACTTCTGTATGTGTTGATCTGACTGAGCTGCACCGTGGTGACCGCTGACTTTTGAAGTCCGTCACTACTAACGGTAGCAATCGGTGTCGAGGCAGCGGACGCAGCGGGAAATGAATTCACCACTTTGAATGCTGGGATGCCGCAGTGGTGAACCATGTAATCTTCCTAATGCATCGGCAGGAGGCGAGTGATTCCTGACATCAGTGGCATCTGAAGACGGTCGTGTCCTCCACAGCTGCTCGTTAGCAGAGCTCCAGTCACCTTCACATCAGGAAACACAGCAGGTCGCCATGGTTGTTGTTGTGGTTGTTGCTGATTTATTTTTCTTTCTGACTTTCTTGACTTTCAATTACTATCTGGTGTATCCACAGGATGGAGATCAGTAAACAGCTGAACTCCTAATTAACCTGCATGATTTCTGAATCCTGTGAAAATCAAATATATTTAGCACGAGTATTGGGCTTAGTTTAGGACTGGTTTTAGACTAGTTTAGGATTAGTTTTGGACTTGGTTTAGAACAATCTTTATAGCAATTTAAGCCTGGTTTAGAATTTGTTTTAGGCTTTGTTCAAGATTGGTTTTAGACTAGTTGAGGATTAGCTTTAGACTTGGTATAGTCCATCTTTAGACTTGGCATAGACTATCTTTAGACTAGTTTATGTCTACCTTAGAATTTATTTTAGGCTTTTGACTAAACTGGCTGGACTGGTTTTAGACTAGTTGAGGATTAGTTTTGGACTTGGTTTTAGATTATCTTCAGACTAGTTTAAACCTGGTGTAGGACCGATTTTTGGGCTTAGTTTGGTACTAGTTTGGGCTCTGTTTAGGACTGATTTTAGACTGATTTGTAATTAGTTGGGGGCTTGATGGGGCTGAAGACACTTGTGTCCTACACAGCTGTTCATTAGCAGAGTGTCAGTCACCTCCACATGAGGAAACATAACAGGTCGCAGTGGTTGTTGTTGTTCTTATTTAAACCTGAAAGTGAATCTTTCTGTCTTCACGATAATCTGGTGTATCCAGAGGATGGAGATCAGTAAACAGCTGAACTCTGAATGAACCCGAATGATTCCTGAATTTTAAATCAAACATGTTGTGACTGTTTCCACACAACCAAACAATAACAGAACAAACAGGGAAACACCTCTTGTTTCTTTACCCCTGCCCTGAAGCCGATAACTGGAAGCTGCTTTCCATCTCTTTGAGACTGTTGCCATGTAGTTAATAATTATAACAAGGTGCACAAAGGTCCTTAACGAATCCGGACATGTCGATGACTTCAATTAAAGATTAATGTCAGGAGGAGACGGGGCTTTTCTCTGCCGCTGTGATAACAGCAGCGAATCCTCCCGAACCAATTATTCTCTGCAGAGATACGAGACGCCTTCAAAACGTTGCCGATGCTTCAGCTTCACACAAAACCTGTCGACAGCAACAGAATCAAAGCTACCACTGAACCTTCAGATCGTCTGTGGAAATATAACAACGCAGACACTTAACACGGATTCACATTCACCAACATGAAAACTCCAGGACTCCTTCATCAGCGCCACTCGTCAGGTTCACGTTTGAACTGGATCTGATTCAACACATCATCATATTAAAGAGGATATTGTTTCCAGTTGTTTTGTCAGAATTTGGATTGGTTTATTCCTCATTTCAGCTAATAGCTTAAACTATCTGTTGTGTTCAGCAAACAGTTCCAGCTGTTAGCTTCACTATTAGCTTATGATTTCCAGCTGTTTCTTTCTGATTTTAACTAGCCATTTAAAGAATCAATCCTTGATTTAAGCTAGCTATTTTAATTATTTATTCCTATTTTTGCTAACTATTTTAGCTGTTTATTCATTTCATAGCTAGCAGTTGTAATCCTTTACCTAACCATTTCCAATATTATAACTGCACAATAAGCTTTCAACTTTTAGCCTTGCTCTTCACCTTTGAGTTATAACAATACTTTCTAACAATTTATACTGTTAGCCATGCTTTTGTTATCCTGCTGTTAGCCATGCTTTAAACTAACAAAGCCCAACTGCCAGCCATTCCCAATTGAGAACGGAAATACAAACTGGTTATTTCTCTTTTAACCCACAAGTTCCTATTTATTCAAATTTATAGCTAACAGTTCTGTTAAGCCATACTCTTAGCTAACAATCTCAACTGTTAGCCATATGTTTAGCTGCCAACTACAAATCCTAATTTTTCATTACCTATTTCAGCTGTTTCTTCACTTGTAGCTAACAACTTCCAACTGTTAGCCAAACCTTTATCTAACATTTTCGCTATACTTTTAGCTAAAGGTTTCAATGTTTTATTCCAAACTTTAGCTAGCATTTTCAACTGTTTATTTGTTATGTGTAGCTAACCATTGTATCTGTTTATCCATGTTTTGGGTAAGAATTTCAGCTGTTAACAAAACCTCTCATCAGCTTTTCATTTTTTTCACCTTTACATATCTGTTTTGATCGTTCATGTGTTAGCTTTGGTCGTCTGTTTCTGTTACTTTTAGTTAACTGTTTCTCAAATTCACACACAGTTAAACTGGTTCTTGTACTGGACCAACCAAAATCAGACCAGCAAAAAAAATAAAAAATAATAAAAAAGTCACAAACACACAAAAATGATCAAAAAAAACATGAATAAGTGCCCCATACATGAGCTGTAAACCTGCTGAATTAGTATGTGGAACAGAAATTAGGACATGAATATAATGAACACATGACACGGCCTCATAAAGTGGAGCAGATCCCAGCAGGTGAAATCTTACACTCCAATATAAATCACGTCCTACAGCAGAAAGTTGTTGAGGTTTCAGACGAGCTGAATGTGATTTAATCGAAGTGAGTGACTAGCAGAATAATCCAGGATCTGCCCTTTATAATTACATTGATGTAGTTCAATAAAAATGACACCAGCTGACTGGGTTGATGACAGTGAGTGGACAGAGTACGAACAATAAAAAACTGGAATTTCTGTAGCAAAAATTTCTCATTTTAACATATTTTTCTGCTGTTTTTACTGAAAATACCCTTAAAAAATGTTGGCTTGTTTTTACCTCAAGCTGGGCAAACATTAAACTAACAACTGGGTTCAAACAACCCAATAAGACTGTTGTAAAAACCACAAAATGCTGGAAAATGTTGGGTAAAAATAATAAGATGCTGGCTATAAACACTACAATGCTGGATAAAAACAATGAAATATTGAGTATGAACAAAATGTTGTGTAAAAATAGTCTATCTTAGTGGGTTAAAACAACTGAGTGAGTAGTTAGCTAAATATTAACTCAGTTTTGGGTTAAAACAACCAGTGTTTTTTGCGAGTGTATCTAGACTCTATGTAAAGAATCTGAAACTTCTTCGATGTAAATTATTTTACATGAGCTGACGATGCTGAAACTTCTCCGGAGCGAAAATGTTGTCAATGTTTGTGCGACCTGCCGCCCTCCAGGAGTTCAGCCATTTTTCATGTCTGACTCCTATAAGTGATCCAGAACTGTACAGTTTGGAATTCACATTCACCGACATCCATTACGATGACAGGGAGAAGCTTGGGAGGGTGGGAAAAAATTCCTCCATACGCCCTGCAGATATTTAAAGGGGGGATGTAGAGTGGAGCGCTGGGTAAATCCCAGCAGTGCTCGTATGGCAATGAACCATTCATGTTCTCACAGAGTCCCTGATGAAACTCTCCTGGTTCAGTCATCACAGTAAACACAGTAAATATGCAGTAAGATGTTGTTGTTATTCAATATTTTGTAGTTTTTACCCAATATTTAATAGGTTTTACCCAGTATTTTGTCATTTTTATCCAACATTTTATCATTTTTACCCCACATTTTATAGCTTTTACCAAACAGTTTGTACTTTTTACCCAACATTTGGTGTTTTTACCAACATTTTGTTATTGTTACCCAACATTTTGTTGGTTTTATACAATATTTTTTCAATTTTACCATTTTGTTGTCTTTACCAACATTTTTTTCCAACATTTTTTTGTTTTTACCAAACATTTCATTGTTTTTGCTGAGGTAATTTAGAGTATAAATGGTTTAAGCAGAAAACTAAAAATGAAAAAACCAACTGAAAGTATCCATATACAATAAAAAGATAATAATAATGGATTTCGAAAAAAAAACCAAAACATGTCAGTAGCTAAGTAGACAGCTAGCAGTTACTAATAATTTTTATTTAGTACAAGTTTATAGATGGCTTAAAGAGTGAAGTAACCCAGCTAGAATGTAGCTCAATAATAGCTAGCTAAAAATGATGGATTGTTGCTAGCGAGCTAAGAGGTAATGACGAACTCTGACTAGCTGGGAAAAATAGTTGTTTATGTAGCCTGCTGGATAGGCAGCCAGCAGTTATTTGATGGTTGAAATAGACAAAAAAATAATAATTGACATCAAGCTAAAATTGGCCAAAGGTGACAAATAGTTCACAAAGGCTGACATCCAGACACCAGGGGGCGCTGCACATAAGAAAAATGTGAATTCTGGTGATTACACTGTCCTTTCTCGTGTAATAAAGTTCCATACAAATGTCTTTTTTTATTTTAATTAATGATAAATGAGAATATTTCTGCCTGTGATTTTTGAGGAAAGTGAAACTAAATAAACTCTTGCTGCCTTTGAACTGCTGAACTTTTGAAGGTCGGACAATTGTCAGATTAATGTGACATTTAAGGTTTAACTGTGACTGTAGCTGTGGCATGTGACCACATGAGGGGAAATCATCCCAGACGTTATACGTTTCAGAGCTCGACGCTCGCCAGACGCCCCACGGTCCAACTGGAAGCTCACAAACCTGGATGTCAAGATGGACGCCGAGCTGCCAGAGAATCCACCAGGGACTCCAGCAGAGAGCCGGAGTAACATTCAAAACCTCACTACAACATGTGGAGAGAAGAAGAAGAAAACCTAACAACTGGTGTGTGTGTGTGTGTGTGTGTGAATGTGTGAGTGTTTGACGATGAGCTCACAGGATTCAGGAAATGAGGTAGTGGCAGACTGCAGAGGTCGTCTGCCGGCAGCTGAAGTCAGGATTTCAGGATGAGTCAGACGATCAGAGGCTGAATAATGAGACAAACACACAGGAATGAAACACTTTAAAGTCACGAAGCTGGGAATGAAAAGGTGGTGTTTGTTCTCCTGGTGACCGGCTGCTCTCCAACTACATGCTACATGAACACCGTGGAAAACAGTTTTTAAAGTCAACAAGGGTTGGGTAATAGAGTTCAAACAGTGAATTAATGTTTCAATGGTTAAAACGGAAAACTGAAAGTAAGTTACACTGAGTTAAAATGAATGGATGAAGCTAACGTGACATCACCGGTTGGTTTATGGACATTTTGAAGCCAGGAGTTTGGTGTTTGTTTGTTTTAGCCAGAAGTGACCATATTTGGATATGAAGGGAGGAGTGAGGAGGTGGGTCTGACCCTTGAACCTGAGGACACTGTCCAATGTGGATGAGACTGGAGTTCTGCACTGGTCTCACTGGAGATCAGACCCATCAATCAAACTAACTCCGCCCCTAAATCTTCCTCTCTCTGAAGTCCAATTCAACATTTTGTTGTCTTTATGCAACATTTTATACCTAAAAAAATAAATATTGGGGTAAAAACCATCCATCGTTCTGGGTTACAGTAACCATTGTAGCATGTAGTTAGTCCCATAGTTCTGCGTAAAAACAACCCAACATTATTTAGTGTGTAATTTCAGTCAGTTGAAGCAGCTTTACAGCTCACCAACAATTTCAAAAATTAAATGTCAATAAATGTACTGACTTCATAACTGTTTATCATAACTGTTTCTACTGGTTTCATTGTTGAAACTGGGATTAAATTAGACTTTTCGTGGAGTTAACAGGTTGTTATTTGAGGGAAAACCTGCAGAAAGTGACTGTTCTCAGTTTTCATGCAGAGGTTGTGTTTGAGGGCAGCAGTGATGTAAAACAAAAATAGAAACCGGTTTGATTTATTGTGTGTTGGTTTTGTGTGATTGAGTCACTTTGTGCTTGTGACACAGTGAATGTGTTTCCTGGATCACGTGTTGTGTCTCCAACTGAGGCTGAAGATGCAAATCTGTTTTTTCCTTTTCATCTCTCCCTGAGTGTTTTTATTATTTGTATTATATACTCTCGCGCTCTCTCCCTCGGGCCTTTCCATGGGAAAAGAAACTTTTCCTGCGGCCCTGAGAGAAATCCAGCTATTTTAGGAAAACACGTCACTGCTTTGAGCTGCAGCCCAGAAACTCTCCTTATTTCCATCATCCAGATTTTCCCCCCCTCTCTCCTCTGTGGACTTGTTGCACGGGCAGCAACAGCGGCAGTGTTTACCTCCATTCAGCTGTGGAGTAAAAAATAAAAGCAGGACAGTCGTTGTTGATTCCTGCAGCAGCGGCGGAGACATGACGGATCGTCTCAGCCGTGCGCAACTTGTGGAGCTGGAAACGAGGTTTGGTGCTGGAGCGGCGGCAGCAGCGTGACATTGCAGAGACTCTTCTGTTTTTGTGTGTGTGTTTTTGTCACGGGTGGATGAGAGGATGAGGAGGAGGAAGCTGATGACGGGCGGCTGGAGGAGGAAGACGAGCCGCTGATCCACAGGTATTCATCTTAAAATCCATGAATGGAAACGTGTGTGTTTTTTTTTTGCAGAGAAATCCTCACACTGTGCAAACATCACGTCACATTTCACCACCACCAACAACAACAACACGCGTGATAACCTTGAGCCACGCACGCTCTCCACGCGGGAGACAACAGGTTCATTACGCACGACTCTGTCTCCACGATCATTTACTCGTGACTGTTTTTTAATTAATTGTTTTATTTCGTGCACGTTTTGTTCCTGAATCCGTGGGTCCAATTCATGCTGAGCATATGTGTGTGTGTGTGTCCGTGTGTGTGCGTGTTTTTGTTTCCCCCCTCAGAGAGAGAGCGTGCACACACACACGTCAGCTCGGGGAGGGCAAAGCCTGCTTAAAATGCAGTGAATGTGACAGCCAGTCCAGACTAC
>OOFC01039890.1:0-10096 GCA_900323345.1 Pseudochromis fuscus
ACTGTGGATCGGCCCATTGCAAGTACTAAATGCCTCACATAACCGTAATTATGTCACAGTTCGTGCTTTCGGAAAAAAAATGAACGATTTCTGGAAGCTGAGGTGTAGCCATAGAGTAGCCAATATGCGGAGAACTGCCCTATGTGATTAAAAAAAAAAAAAATCTAAAAAATTTCTGTTCAATTTCATAGTTTTTTTCTCCACTAAAACAAAATTCCGTTTTTGTGTTTTTCTTCATTTTAAACCATCATTACTCTCTGTTAACAGGCAGTAAATTGTAAATAACTGCCAGATATTTTAAGGTTCTTCTGAAAAAAACGGGCACTAGCATCACAGGACATTTTCTGACCCTTTTGTGGACAAAATCAGAAAAAAAAGACCACATAAATGTGGAAATACACATTCCCTTGAGTTTGACACGTGGTTAGTTTGAGAAGTGACGGCCTATTTCAATGTCAAAATGAAAAACCAAAACAAGAACCAACAGAAGAAGTAGTTCTAAACATATTTAGGAAGTTTTTTTTACTCACTTTTTGTCTCTTCCACGACGTTATTCCTCTCTCCTACAGCGCCTTACAATTACATGCCAATGCCCAATTATGTAAATTAGGTGATGATGTCATTTAGCGACTTCGAGCGACTTTTAGGACAGCCAATAGCTACTTTCCTTCCTAAGGAGTTGACAACACTGAATGATGCAGTGAGCAGCTTTTCAGTTCTGAAACAACCCTGTTGAAGATGGATCCTGTGGTCATGGCAAAGATGTTCCTCTCTTTAAGAAGGATCAGACTATTGGCTGCAACAAGGAAAGAAAACAACTGAGGAGAGGCTGAAACTGAAACCAGAAGATAAAAAATCTACTGTTTAATAGTGGAAGTCAGAGCATTTCCACACAATGTGAAGAGACTTCTAGGGATTGGGACTAAACAGTTGCAGCCTTAAGAGAGCCACTAATCAGTGAGGCTGATCGGAAGCTATTTGCAAGGCAGTGTAAAGATTGGGGGGATAGAAAGAGGTCATGTGGTCTGATGGGTGCAGGCTGACCCTCTTCCAGAGTGATGTAAACATCAGGATAGGAAGAGAGGTGGATGAAGTGAAGCACCCATCATGCCTAGTATCTACTGTATAAGCCTGTGAGGGTGGGGGTATGATCTGGGGTTGCTTCATTGCTCAGGTCCCACTTCAGTAACATTATAAGATCAGCTGCCCCTGAATATCCTGAATGACCCGATTTTTCCATCAGTGGATTTTTTCCTTTCCTGATGGCACGGGAATATTTCATGATGACCCTGCCAGGATTCATCAAACTGTGACAGAGTAGATCAGGGAGCAGGAGACAGGATTTTCACCACAGAGTCCAGACCTGAACCCACTGAGAATCTGTGGGATGTGCTGGAAAAGACTTTCTGTAGTGGTCCAAGTCGCTCATCCTCAACACAAGATCTTAGAGAAAAGTGAATGCAACGCTGGATGGAAATAGATGTTGCTGTGCTGTAATCAAAGCTGAAGGTGGTCCAACAAAATATTGGAGGGTGTGACTTTATTTTTTGGCCGATAGTGTAAATATCTGTGGTGAAGATGATACTTACGAGCTTGCAAATGATGACAGACATCGGCCAAAAGTGATAGATGCTGTGTTGTTTGTTGTGTTCAAGTCAGATCCAACTTGCAGTGAAGAGAGTTACAAGTTACTAATGTTTGCTAACAAGCATGCTACCTGCTAGCTTGCGAGGGCTGACATGCCTACAGCAAGAGTCAAGAAGTAATGTGGCTTGATTTATTCATGTTTTGTTGGTGTAGATCCAACACGATTAGATTAACGAACAACTAAGACCTTTCTGCCACAACTTTATACTGAATGTATATAATATAATAAATGATCACGAAAATTGTCAGACAAACTCATCAACTGTTCTTGGTGCTGTGTGGGTGGAGAAATGTAATTCATGCTACTTGAGCACAAACAATCCCCAGGATAAACAACTATAAAGTTCTTTTAGTCTTTATTTATTTACTTATTTCTTACCCTTGTAAAGATCAGGCATATTGAAATAATGGAATGAACCATGTTCCTGTATT
Source organism: Pseudochromis fuscus (assembly GCA_900323345.1). Classification (NCBI taxonomy): domain Eukaryota; kingdom Metazoa; phylum Chordata; class Actinopteri; family Pseudochromidae; genus Pseudochromis; species Pseudochromis fuscus. The sequence continues at coordinate 2,080 of OOFC01039890.1, forward strand.
TTCAGAGGGACTTTCTGCAGAAGTAAAACCCAGGAAGCAAATTTAAATATACAATGATTTGTGTCATTACCTGCCACATAGAGCGCTGACCGTGTGGTCCAGTTGATTCAGTTGGGGTTTCTTGGTTTCCCTCTTCATTTGGCAGCAGAGCAGTAAGGGCAGGAGCATCGCCAGTCTTCAGAGGTACACTGCCGTTCAGGATTGTAGACTGTATAAAAAAATGACATAGCCACCTTATTTTAAAAATGAGGCCAATGCTAAAGTCTAAAAAAAGTGTAATACCACCAACAGCCACTAGATGCTGACTCTAAAAGACACTGACTCCAATTGACTTTAGAGATATTAGGCTTTAAAAAAGAGAAAGATTTAGGGGCAGGATTAACTTGTTCTCCAATGAGTCTCTGAACTCAGATCTCATACACAGTAGGCTGGGAGGTCCGGTTCAGGAGCCAGACTCCTCCCTGGTGATGTTCAAATGGCAAACTCCTGGCAAGTCCAAAAGATGAGTCCACAAACCAAAGGGTTACATCATGCTTGCTTGGTACATTTCAGTATGCAGTCTATGGCAGGGGTGGGAAATCCTGGTCCTCGAGGGCCGCTATCCTGCATGTTTTAGAGTGTCCCTCTTCCAACACACCTGATTCAAATGATCAGCTGATCATCAAGCTCTGCAGAAGCCTGATAACGATCCTGGTCATTTGAATCAGGTGTGTTGGAAGAGGGACACATCTAAAACAGGGGTGTCCAATCCTGGTCCTCGAGGGCCACTATCCTGCATGTTTTAGAGTCTAAAACATGCAGTTAAGTTAGGAGTTAAGAAGTTAAGAAATAATAATAAGCATTGTTATGCTTGGTCACCTGGTCACTGTATACCTTGGCCGTGACATGGGATATTAATATGTAATTGTCTGATTTTAGTTGAGTCACCAGGTTTTGCCCTGGCACCAAATGCCCTGGTGTATATGGTCTAAGTTTGAAATACTGTAGAGCAGTGGTCCTCAACCACCATGCTGGGGCCCTGTACTGGTCCGTGAGGCATTAGTTAGCGGGCCGCACAGATAGAATTTATCATTTATATAATATCCGTTGTATTGATTATTAGAGTCTAAAACATGTTTTATTTTGAAAAACTCCAACGCCAACTTCACTCCAACTTAACTTTCGTATGTGCCTCTTGAGAGGTCAATACGCTTGTCTCGGTAATGTGATCCGAGACGTTACCCAAAAAATAAATCCGCAAACTAGTGAAAATTAGTAAAAAGCAAACGTCTTTAGAGAGCTTCTTTGCAAAGGGGAAACATTAGTTTTATATGCCAGTCGTGTTATTTTATTTTTACTGTAATTATCTGCCACACCTTGAAGGCCAGTCCGTGAAAATAATGCCTACGTTAATCCAGTCCATGGTTGCTTCTTTAATATGTCTTAATTTTCGAACCTCTGTCCATTACCAGTGTAAAAATAGAGCAGACGTAACTGGACACAGTAAGTATTCTCACGTCGGTTCAAACCAGAGATCCCTGATGGAGGTTTTTGTGACACTTGTCACATTTTTCACCGCGGCTGAAAAAAAATCCGCCTCAGTGTGGTGGTGTGGACTCAAACTGACAGACTGCCATGTCAAACGTATCACACTGAAACTTCACACAGTTGAACAGTCCAACTTTGAGTTTCCTGCACTCCCATCCTCTCGAAACAGTCTAACCACCAAATCTGGCTCTCTGTGCCTTTAATCCAGCCCTCGAGACTTGTCTTGCCACACGTCCCTCTATGCAGCGCCTAAATAGAAACCAGCCAATTACCAAGAGCAGCTTGACATGGGGACCGTGTCATCCTGTCGGGGAGAACAACCACCCCCTTCCTCCCGGCAACAAGACAACTGCTGGCAAACAGCAGACAAATCAATGAGTGCAGGTCAATTTCTGTGTGGGGGGAAAAGTCCTGGTGCTCGACGAGGGGCTGTCTGGCGGAGCAGATGAATGGATGTACGGCAGCCTGTTGAATGCCTCAATCTCCTGAACCATATTACTGCCTTCTCGCCAAAGCCTTCAATGCATTTTTTTCTCTCTATCCTTGTTCACTCTGCCGGCAAGTACCTTTCTGTGAGCGCTCATGGAAATAAAGCAGAGAGGGAGAAATCATGAGTGTTACCGTGAGAGACGGCATGTGTGAAGGTATTTGTAGCCTGACCTACAAAGAGAATGGCTGGGAGAGGGAGTACAGACAAATATCTGGAGAGAGGATTATTAGTGTATCCTGTGAGGAGGAGGGTGGAGGGGTGAGACTAGAGGGGGAGGAGGGGGTGAGACAGATGGAGGACCTGGCAGCGTAATCAGTGGAGTAGCAGTGGTGGTTAACAGTTGATCATTCACCCCACTGCTCTCCCCTCACAGCTGAGAGACTGGGCTGTTAATAGCATTGGAAAACACACAGACAGACTGCAGCCTTTTAAAAAATTCTGCCCAGTTTATGTTGTTTATGAACATCATATACTTAGCTCCTTTATTGAAATGAACTGGCAGGCAAAAGAGGCAAGAGAGCATGAGCTATAAGATCAGGCCCACAGCAAACTCACTATATCAAAGCCTTTTGGCAGCAATAACACACACACTCACACACACACACACACACACACAGAGCAAATGCAGAGGCCTTTATATAACACTTTCCATGCACATACAGCTGGACCCAATCAAAAAACTGTGATGCTAAATCAAGCCGTTCCTCACTCACCTCTGCAGGGCTGGTAATGGTGGTAGGTTTTATGCAGGGGTGGAAGAGCTGAATTAAGCAGCAACCCACAACAGGTCATTTTTAGAAAATCTATCACAACATGGGTGCCGATTACGTGGGTGCTCTGAAGCTACGGGGGAAGTCAAAGTGTGGACTGACCATATTGGCAGAATGGTAAAGGTTGGCCAAAGGAGATTGTAGTGCCTCGTATCGATCACCGTGAGCTAAAACAAACTCCAGTTATATACTCAGCTTTATTGGTTTCAGCTACAAGGAAGCCTTTAATAGTTTGTCTTATAAAGGATAATTCCACTTTATTTCACTGTTCAGGTGAGTGAGGAGCTGCACATGTGGAAGTTTTAGCTTGTAAAGTGTGGACACTACCATGTTGATTCACATTGGGTTGAATATTTACCTTCTAACATTCAACATCACTATGAGTAATGGGGTGGCAGTAGCTCAGTGGGTCGGGACTTGGGTTGGGACAAAAAAGAAAAAAGACAAAAAAATAGAGTGGACAGGTGGTTGGAGAGGTATCAGTCCACCGTTGAGCAAGGCACAAAACCCCCCAGCTGCTCCAGGTTGCGCCGTCCGTGGATCCACCCCTGAGTGTGTGTGTTGTTTGGGGCCTACTCAGAGTGTAAATACAATTGTGTTGTATACATGTATGACAAAAATAAAGATTCATGCTTCGAGGGTGAGCCCTGTGATAGGCTGGCAACCTGTCCAGGGTGTACCCCACCTCTTGCCCATTGACAGCTGGGATAGGCTCCAGCAGACCCCTGCGACCCAAGTGTGGAGAAGCAGGGATAGAAGATGACTGTCTGACTGACTGACTTTGAAGGAGATAAACATGTACTAGTACAGGAAAATATACTGTTCACTGGTCCGTGACGCCTTGTTGAAGCCAATAATGTAATAACAGCCGATAACGTAATAAATTTGCCCTATTTGAAATGTATTAGGCTAATAATGTAATAACTGGCCAGTAACGTAATAAAAGTCCTGAAATTTTGGCTAACAGCGTAATCATTTATTACGTTATTGGCCAATTATATTTCAAAAAGCCCAAATTGCAATCTGCCGCCTTCCTCAGGAGCATTAGCTGATCGCTGTGACGTGTCTCTTATCAGCTGCTTTTGCCAGGCGTGGTCAGTCAGACAGGTTTGACAGGTCTGTCAGGTTGACCACGCCCCCCGCCGCCCGGTGGTCTCTGGAGGAGTGTGTCCCAGATGTGGGAGAGCAGGTGGTTCACGGTGGTTCCTCCCCGTTTTTTGATTTCAGTGGCCTCTTTGATCCATTGCTTATATTTATTGTTCTCTGATCTGAGCAAAAGCATAATCTACCCTCACCTTAAAAAGATTTGAGGTTGAAAAATGTAACAGTGACAGTTTTTAAGCTCTTTCATCTGCCTCCTCCTCAACCCTAATGAGTGAAGTGAAAAATGTAAACTGACTTGCCGACAATCAAAATATCCACGTGAATTCTAGTTACAAAGAATAAAAAAACAGAAACCAATCATGAGTGTGAACCTATTGTGAGACACGAGTGGGTTTAGACAGCTTCATATGTTCAGACATGATGCTCAGATCAAACAGCAGACTCCTTCTGTTACACCTATAATGCACGACCTCCTCTCCGTGAACCAAAGGTCACGCAACGAGCCGAACTGTCCTCCGCTCTCATCTGTATAAATAGACAGTAACAGCATGTGTGCTGCGTGCTGAATCACATTCACGTGCTTGTGCTGACGGTTTCTGGCAGCTCTGCCGAGTGTGTGATGCATTTTTCTGGCGTTGATTCGGACGCGCTGAACCCCCTCGGAGAGCGGTGCAAAACGCCAGTGACATTCTGAGTGATTACGCTCCCGTTGTAAGTAGTAGTTTTATTTGGACGGCGGCACACTGCTCTGCTGCACGGCATGTTGACTGTAAACAAGAAGACAACAGGAGGCGACTGGGCTGGAATGATGGACAGATATATAATAACTAAAATTAAATTAAGCCAAAGCGACAAGTGAAAAGGGAGACAAAAAGGAGGCTGAAGTGGAACTGGAAAACAAAACAAATTCTATATAATTATGTTGAAAGCATCTTTTATCTGGAGAAGCTTTTGTATGGAGTGGGAGGAAAAGATGAAATCAGTGGGTATCAGAGGCAGACTCTATATCCCCACCCTTCCCCTGACTTAGATGTTAATGCTATTATTCATAGAGTTCATAAAAAACATGTTCTTATCAGTATTTATAAATGTTTCTTGGTATACTGATATATTTTATGTAGCTTATTGCCAAATGAAACCCAAATTAGTCAGCAGTGTAATCACTGATCAAATGTTTTTCTAATTGTGCTGAATGAAAATAAACCTTTATCCAGCTCAGCTTGGATGGACGGTGTGTTTCTGCTCAGTGGTTCTGACTCAGGCCAAACTACACAGTTTTAATGCACCTTTCAGCTTTTGAATCTGCCAGTATTTTCCTGCTTTTGTGAAATCTGGTGCCCACCCCTCCCCCTCCGCCGAGTGTATGCCATTCAGACAATATGTAAGGGGCGTGAACAGATACATTTTACCATCAGAATGAAACAGTTTGAATCTTTTGAGATTAATCAGAGCAGCTGTAGGGGGCTGATGACAATTGCTATGCAAAGCTGTCATTGAGTTATGAGCAGGAACAAGCTGATTGCAGGGGGCTTAACCTTAACTTTATGCTTTTATTTTTAATTGGAGCAACTTAATTGATGGTGTTTTATCTCTTTTTGTGTTAACATGGTCTAATTCAATGGACGTGATTCGCAGTAGCACGGCTGTGGTCGTATCAGGGGAGAAAAAGACGAGAAGGTGAAAGATTTTCCAGGGATTTGTTCTAAAACATTTTCTTTTTACATCTATTTGAAAGGAGATTTACAAAGAGACGTCAGTGCAGGAAGAGGTCAGGAAAAAGTGTGTGATAAAATAAACTAGAAATGGTTCACATTCATACAAAGTGCATCCTTTTAGAATAAGACTTTTTCTATTTCCAAACTTGTTTGGAGACTCAAATGAAATCGATTTCTGTTTTTCTAAAGTGCAGCAGCAATCTTCCTTAAAACATCACGAGCAGCCGTGTAGAGCTGTTGTTGTAAAGGCACAGCCACAAGTGTGTTACATGGTTCTGGCAAAGTTGTCACATTGTTCCAAGCTGCAGTGAAAGGTGATGGTCACAGGTCCAAGAAAACAAATCCATCGGCAACTTTGAACAATTTAAACTCTTGTGCTTCCTAGTTCCAGTAACAGGAAGTGTTCTGGTGATGCACCCTGAAAATGGCGTATGTCCCGCCCACCGGGGGCAGCAAACTGTTGCTGATCAGCTACCCACTCAGAACTAGATAAACTAACAAGGAAATAAGATTGATTATCTTGTAACAGTTGGACCTGTCAGCGGGTTGGACATATGCTGCATCAACTTGGAGACCACGATGATCACAAAATGGGCATCGTGAGGATGTGAGCCACTTTGAAATGGACCAAACTGTGACAAATAGATGAGTGAAGAAGTTTCAAAGATGTTCTGACTCAAATTGGTCTGCAGTGGTCAGTATCAACCATCCAGGGAAGCAAAACCTGCATGAGGTGTGCACAGGCTACAGGGTCTGGGCAGCCAGGGTTGATCCATTGAAATTGTTTGTTCTGGTTCTGACAGAAAGAGTCAGAGCACAGAGCATCACAGTTTGTTGTGTATGGAGCTGTGTAGCTACAGATCGCTCATGCTGACCCCTGTCTACCACTGAAAGCTGCTACATTGGACAGGTGGGAGACAAATGATGGAGGAAGGTGTCCGGATCTCATGGTTCATGCTTTCTTTGCATGTGCGTCACTTACCTGGCTGGTGGAGGCAGTGTGATGCTCTGTGTGATGTTCTACGCAAAGCAGCGTCCTAAACATTGTTGCAGACCCTTCATAAAAAGGGTTGTAGTGTTGTAGTGGTAGTAATTGTAGTGTCCTCTTTCAACAGGATATTGAACTGGTTCCTGACCCATGTTTGCAGTGTGGCAGGGAGCTTTATCCTCTCACACTGCAAACATGGTCAGCCTCCAAATACAACACATCTCCAATCCAAGTCCAATCCAGCATCTGCAGGATGTCCTGGACAAACAAGTCAGACCCATGGAGCCTCCACCTCACAACTTCCAGGACTTAAAGGATCTGCTGCTCACGTCATGTTGTCAGACACCACAGCACATCTTCAGAGGTCTGTGGAGTCCAGACTTCGATTTGTCAGAGCTGTTTTAAAGTGTCATGAAAAAACATTGCCTAGTTACATCTTATAATCAGAGTGGTCACAATATTTTCTCAAGCTGGAGAAGAAACTTTACACCTTACAGCTCTGTCTCCTCCCTGTCATCTGCCTGTTGTCTGTGCTGCTGCAATGGAGGAAACAAACTGCACTGGTACTGCTTGGTACTAAGTTTCAGTACCAAGGACAGAGCAGCGCTGTCTGTGGTCCTGAAACAACAGCAGCGCAGTAATCACACAAACTGTATCTCAGCTAATAATTTAGTTGTTTGCTTTAAATACAGGGGTAGAAATACAAACAAAAATCTGACGTGATAATCACCCCCACACACATATCACTGTTTGACCTGAGTGACTGACGTCTCTCTAGCTTCTTTTCAAATCTGATTCAAATCTGAATAGGCAGACGAGTAATTTACAGCTGACTTCAATGATAGAATACCGTATTTTCTGCACTATAAGGAGCATCAGATTAGAAGGTGCACCTTCAATGAATGGTCTATTTTAAAACTGTTTTCATATATAGGCTGCACCACATTATAAGGAGCATAGACTATAAACTACTGTAGTGTCTGGGGTTGTGTTATCATCCATCTAGATGAAGCTGCACTAAAGTGAATGTCAACAAAACAGTCAGATAAGTCAGTCAGTCAAACTTTATTCATAGAAAACAAACCAACGTTCTGACAACTCCGTTCACTCCACAACAAGCTAGTACATTCACAATACAGTACCATATGTACCAGTAGCTCTTACCGGTATTTGCGCCGTCTTCATTGAAAACAATGTATTTCCACCTCCATTTGTCACAGTTCAAAGCTACATGAACAGCTGTTTTATTTTTTTCTCCGAGGTAACGTCAGTGACTTAGTTTTATCTTTTACCAACAGCAGGTACAACAGGTAGTGACACTTTTTATCACCTAGTTAGTGCATCACAAACGTGGAGGGAACTTTTCCCTGATTCAGTAAACACGTAAAAGAAACAGTCTGATACCGCTACGGTAAATCAAACG
>OOFC01039893.1:0-17745 GCA_900323345.1 Pseudochromis fuscus
GTCAGCAAAAGCATAGATGTAATGGGTGCACTGGTCAGGATGGATATCTGAAATGGTGAACTTCCCGTCCGCTGCTCTGTTTTCAGCTGAGCTGTCATAGTAACACACCAGCTTGAAAGAAGAGGCTGAAACATGGGTAAAAAGGTTTAAATGGCTTTTGAATACATACATTATATTAAAAAAATGACTTTCAGACATCATTTATTCGTGGGTAAGACTTTTCATGATTATTTCATGTTTGCTGTGAACTTACCTAAGCTGGCGATGATCACACAGAGACCTTCGGAGTGACAGTATTTGGTTAAAAACAAATAAAAAAAATCATTTAGCTCTATAGGTTTGATCAGACTGTCCACATGAAGAGAATGTTGCTCCCTTGGATTTCAAATTTTATAATTATATAATTGTAACATATATCATCTTTATCATCTAAAGATATCATTGCTGCAGAAATGTTAAAGAAATGAGCCAATTTGAATTTCCCTGGATTACAGAAAAGACTTAGGTTAGCAACATAGCCTGACTAGCATAGTTGACCTTTAATCATACTGATCCACGCCTCCCTGTCATCCAGTTACTACTTTAAATAAATATATTCGTGATAAGCACGTCTTACCTGCAGTCAGGATGAGCTTGCCCATGTTGTTTCCCTGTTGGTGCGAATGAAAATAATTTTTTGTTTTAATGATTCAACATTGTATCTGTTAACATTCTCTGTATGATACCTTCACTGCCCTTAAAGGACAAAGTGAGCAAACACTGATGTTATAGTGAACATCAAGTGATCAAAATGTAGAGAAAAAACAAAACAATAACTGAAGTATACCAGATGTGAGGGGAGTGGAAACATAAAGTTGTTCTACAGTCACCTACATATCTAGTGTCACAGAAACACAGCGATGTTACATTGTAGGTACAGTAAGACACAGGAGAACGTCATTTAGTACATTTTTCCAGACTGAATCAGTTGCTGCAGTACACATCCATGTCTGTCTTAGTTACATCATTGAAGTGTCATCAGACCTCACTGATACACTGATCGAAATCCAACAGTGATTTTTTTTTCTTTCTTTCCACAAAAAGTTGATAATTTCAGGATTGATCTGGTCTTAGTTACTGGACGCTCAAAATCAATCAGCTTTTCTCACTGAAATCCCTGTGTCTTATATATTAGTCACATGTTCATAATAGGTAAAACAAACAGTAACCAACAGAAATAAAAATGGCAACAAAAAAAAAGCTGTTTAAAAATCAGAGTAAATGAGATACTTACAAAGATCAAGATGAACGAGGTATACACTGTCTCTCTGCTGTGACTGATGAATGACTGACAGATGTCAGACGCTGCAGTTTTTAACTGGCTGACAAGGTGTGGTGATTGAACAGGGTGGAGATAATTATTATAATGTTACATTGTCCAAAACAATTAAAACGACACCCTGTTCTGTTCTGTTCTGATTTTAAATTCCCATGATTCCCATTTGTCTATTTGCTTGTTTTGCTTGTTCTTAAAGCTCTGTCACTCTTACAGGAGGGGTATGTCGATGTAATTTGCACTAAAGATGAATTGAGACTGCCTCAAATCAGTTGGTTTTGAAATATTAAGTAGAATTACAAAAAAGCAAAAAAAAAAAAAAGGGTCACTATTGCCTGTGTAAAACTGGATATCAACATACTGACTAGAAGCACTCTCCCAGTAATGCCACCAAGATCTGTTGAATTAAACAGGTAAAAACCAATAGACACCCCAAGATACTCTCACTAACCAGCAGCATCAAACAGGGGGTGGGTTTCATTGCAAAGATACTTTCTGAAAACAACAAATATGGAAAACTGCATCATCACATGACGTAAGGCGTTACACTAAGTGACAGTGTAACAATAAATGTACAGAAGAAAGCTAAAATTAGTAGAAATGAGTAATAGAAGCCTGGTTATGTCAGGCATGTCTAATGGAGCATTTGAAATCAAGCAAGGAGGAACAGGCCCACACAAAGGGTCCAGAGACAAAGACAGTAAATAGGTATATAATCAAGAACTGCACTGGGCACGTCCCAAAACTCTGTCATTAAAAGCCACACATGTAGCACACACCCTGAACTCTGCACTGCCTATAACACAATACTGACGTATATGAAGGACTTACTGTCCTCCTGTGTGGACCAGTACAACCTCCTGTTTCTGCACTGGTTTCACTCAATGCACCGACTATCCAAAACACTTTTTAATATTTAATAAAGTTGTGAATTCTCTGGGTCACAAAGCAGAGAAACATGCTGCATCTGACTTTAAAAGGAAAATGTACTTGTTTCTACCACTTTTGTATTTTGTACAGATGAAATCATATTGTTTTTAATCCAAACTGGAGTTGGGCTCGATTTAATCCTGAGGCTCGATTTTAAAAACTGACTGCTGTTGGTAATTTGTGACAACTTGATTAACTAGTGCTGTTATTCACGTTTTCTTATATTTTATTTATTAAAGCAGCTCTTTTATTTATCTCTGTTTATTTAGATAGACATTTTAGGATTAAGCCTTTGTTATTCAGGATGTCTTCAGTTATCTTGAATGGAGCAGACATCTTCTTGGCATCGTCTGTTGGCTCTACTCGCAAATATGGAAACCTGCCACACACTGGATTATTCAGAAGATCTTTGTTAAACTTTGGTTTATAATTTTGTGTCTGTTTTCATTTCAAGCTCTTTTTCTGTGGCTGAATAGGAAACATATGAATATTGACAACTTCACTCGCTCATAAATTTTGCACAACTTTTTTCTGTTTCTTTTTTTCAGCTGCTGCTGTTGTTACACCTCCAAGATTGTTTAACATAATTATACCGTCCACAGAGAGGCAGATTAAAGGTGCAGCACGGGTGATGCATGCCATCATAACAAGCTGCTTTATGTTTACTGGGTGTGGTTTCAGGACGTACCTATGCTGGAGTATAATTCATGGCATTGTTTTTTTCTGATTAGGAAGGTTTTGTGTAAATTGCAGCATGCCTAACTTGTTGGTAAATTATAGAGGTATGAAGGACGTCAGAGTGAGTACATGACATGCGTTGCTGTAAGTGAATGGAGATAATAAGGTGACACAATTACACAACAAAAGGAAAGTCACAGTCTTATGAGGGTGTAACAGTTAATGCTAATTTTAATAGCCTTACTATTGATCTGATGACGTTATGGTTTTTAAGACAGCTAAGGTACGGTGGCCTCAGGCAATTAACCCCAGAGGTGCATCACGTGCTGTGTTGCTGCATGTGTCTCTTTCCTGTGTTGTGCTGGGTGCTGCCAATCCCAGTCACTCAGGTGATTAGTCAGGGCTGGTATCCACCTGCTAAAAGCTGAGTTAGAAGGTATGGCCACTGCCAGTCGGCCAGTAGTCAGCCTGGGACTGTGCACGCAGCACAGTGTGGTGTTCATGGCTCCACTCCTTTGGTTTGGAGGGATTTTTGTACGACTTTGTGGTTTCTGTGTTTGTTTTGTGTGTTTTATTGACATTTTAGCTCATGCTCTGTTTCAGTTTGGAGACCAGAGTCTTTTCTATTGAGTGTTTCAATATCTCCTGTTATCAGTTTTGTTATTCTTATTTGTTTATTTTATTTGTGCAAGTTACCTATTTATTTTTGATAAACTGGTCCTTTTTTCCCTCCCAGTTTAAACTTGGTTATGTGCCTCATCTCAACATTTTGGAGGCTCATCTGGGAAAAACAGAGATCTCAAAACTGAATTTTCTCTTGTGTTGCTGCAGTGTTGTTTATGTACATCCAGTATGAAAACTTGTCATGCTTGTCGTGTGTAAGCTTGGCACTCTGGATTTAAGCTCCCTCACTGAGAGAGACCTGAATGCAGCTCTTCTGGGTCACTTCCCTGGTAAAGGAAATCCTCATGTTGCAGCATCTGCTGAGATCGCTGGTTGAATGCCTGAGGCTGAGGCTGAGGCATCCTCAGGTCGCTCTATAGCAGCAGCCTGTTAATCTTACTCAGCATTCACTCTCTGCTGAGTCAGCTACTTCCAGGTTGGCTGCAAATAATTGTCTTTACCTCACCTACCTAACTAAGGAGTTGAAATTAAGAAAGTTGGAGGCAGAAAGCCATTAGCATGTGTCAGCTAGGAGTGTAGGTAGGCTCAGTTTCTTCTGCTGGTCCACAGAAAACATTGCATTTGCTGTTAGTATATTCCTCTGAATATGAAAAAGTCGATCTTTGAAACTTCCAATTTAAAAAACAAATGAAGCTAGAAACATGCAACAGACATCTTTAAACAGCCACGACGCTGTGGAGCTAATATTGATATAAATAAACACAAGACTAATACTAGTAATATCTTTGGTGGAAGTCACAATATGGAAGGAAATGTTGTGCTTGGTGGAGGTCTGCGCTCTCCCAGTGCTTTTCTAATTTATATTCATAAAGTTTCTGATATGTTTACTGAAACATTAACAATGGCTCATCCATCCATCCAGTCAATCTGTTGGTTGGTCGGTACCATCATTTTGGTCCAGACAGAACTGTGTTGTGGATTGTTTCAATGACTCTTCTCTTATATAATAATCATCATCTTTATTTATAGAGCGCCTTTTAAAATCCATGTTACAAAGTGCTTCACAGAGCAGTACTAAAACTAGATGAACACATCAAATCATTTGGTGGAAAGAATCAATACAGTCAGTGGAAATCAGGAGAGGCTCTCAGAGAGTACATCATGTCTGATTCGTGAATATTAACTCAGTTGATTCTCCTCCAACCAACTTCAAACAATCATTACATCAATATATTGATTTTCTACATGTTACACATTAACTTTCTTTGTCACACCTACGAGCGTGTTCAGCATGTGTGTCGCTCACAGAGAAAAGCAGATGTGCAGCAGGGGTGATACAGAAAGATCTTTACCAGATGTGATGAAGAAGAGTCATAGACGTGAAGAAACATTTTCAACAACCAACTTCAGACGCCCTTTAGTTACTTATGTATCCAATGTCTGCATAACTGAGAATCTTAACATGCAGAACAATGTATTCACTGGGTGTGACACAGGCCTCACCTGTAATTTCACACTTCCCCTCTGATGGTATTTGTTTGCCACCATAGTTAAGTTTATAGGTGATAAAGACGTCAGCGTGAAGGCATGAATTACTCACATCTTTATATTTGATCTTTGTGTAACTGGGGGAATAAAAGGTATCAAATCTCCTTGTGGCAAAGACTCACTCGCTCATATCCACACACACAAATAAATCAAACCAGAGACTGTGTGAATCATGTGGATTCATGAGCAGTCAATTTAAACACTGAGGTTTCCTGGAGCTTGTTAAAGACAATAATGTAATAACAGCCGATAATGTAATAAATTTTCCCTTTTTGAAATGTAATAGGCCATTACATTTGCAAAGTTTTTTTTCTTTTACCAGGCCAACAATGTAACAAGCAGCCAATAATGTAATAATTAAAATTTACAAAAATTATTACATTATCGGTACAGGACTTTTATTATGTTATTGGCCAGTTATTACATTAATCCTATTAAATTTCAAAAAAGGCAAATTTATTACATTATCGGCTGTTATGACATTATCGGCTCAGTTATTACATTCGCAAAGTTTTTTATCTTTTACCAGGCCAAAAACGTAATAAGCAGTTAATAACGAAATAAATTATTATGTCATTAACAAAAATTATTACGTTATCGTTTCAGGACTTTTATTACATTATTGGCCAGTTATTACATTATTGGCCTATTACATTTCAAAAAGGGCAAATTTATTACATTATCAGCTGTTATTACATTATCAGCTGTTATTACATTATTTGCTTCAACAGAGCTTCTTGTTCTTTCCTGGTGGATGCAGGTCTGTAAATCGGGAGGAACAGACTGAAATAGATACAAACCTCAATTTTTTTTTACAAAATCGGCTACATTTTGGGTGATAAATGAAAGGATTCATATTTTAGATGAACCTAACACAAAACACATTAATGACACTAGAGGGATATTTGTGATTTTTTTTGTGTGTGTAGTAGCATAATGAGAGTCCTTAGGGAAAGTCACAGCACTTGCAGCTGTCTTTAAAGACTAATTTATCAAGGCAGTTTTGGATCCAGGTGACACCGTTGGCACAGTTGTAATATGAGCCTGGAGCATCAGGTTTGGCATAGACTCCTCCAACCTTTGTAGCACAGAAGTTAGTGGGGTTAGTTGGAGCGGTGATTGTAGGTCTGGGAGGAGCTGGAGCTTTGGTTGGAGATGGTGTCTCTTGACTTGTGGGTGTGGTGGGAAGAGGAGGAAGATCTGGAATATTCATAATAGTAAGTTATTAGCATTCATTTACTGCAATTAAAATCAGCATAGGTCAGTGAACTAAAGCTTGAAAAATATATATAACATAGAAATATATTTAACTTTTCTCCTACCTGAAGCTAAAAGAGAGCGAAGGTAGCTGATGAGGGTGTAGTTTCCCTCTCCACAAAACTCTCCATTGAAGTCGTCCAGATCCAGAGCCCAGACGAAGGCTCCTCCAAACCTGTTGTCTTTTAGGTAACGCACCTGAATAAATAAACAGAAGCACACAGTATATTCACTTTATCATTGAATTGATCTCACTCTGTATATTTGATGTGTGGCAACAGAAACACAAAACTACCTTAGTGTTAAAACTGTCTTTGTTGTCATATCCGACCCACTGGTTTAGTTTAGTGGCATAAGGGACTTTCTGATCCTCAATCAGCTGAACACTGGCTCCTGGAAGAAACTTGCAAATCTAAAGAAGAAGGATTACATTTGAAATCACTGTATTAAACAGCATGTAGTTTTTCCCAGTATCGTGGATTCACTAAGAAATCATACACTAAGACAATAAACATTTGCTGATTTCACCTCATAATAGGACCAGAACCCAGCCTCCCTTGTATAAACACCAGCAGCACTAGGTCCGCTGATGGGAGCTCCAACCTGACTGGACTGAGTGGAGAGTTGAAATGATCGTCCGTATGTAGCAAAGCCCATATTTAGCTTTTCCACAGGTGTCCCTTTGTCCCGCCAGTACCTCATAGCAAAGTCCTGAAACGTAAATCAACAAGAAGCCTGGAGTTTTTTAAAAGATAAGATAAGATATGATACGATATTACTTTCTTCATCCCACACCAGGGAAATTCTTTTCGTAACTTAAAAATAAGAGGATAAACACACAGAAATATAGAATAAGAAATGTAGAAGTAACAATTTAACAAAAATGTACACTAATTACACAGCTATAGAGTAAAATATAAAAATAAAAAATAATAATAGAACTGAGGATTTTAACAAATATCTAACCAGATACACAGACATAGAATAAAAAATGTACAAATGGCGGAGGCAGAGGATTCACAGTGTATCACTAGGTGGCTGTGAATAAGAAGGTTGATGTGGGTTGTGTTAGACTGTTGTTGAACGTTGTTTGAAGTCATGTTTCCATCCACTGCTGTCATGTATTAGAAGTTGTGTTTTTTAACTTAGTGCTATACAGCCGTGGTCCCCTACCACCGGGCCGGGGACCGGTACCGGTCCGTGGGGCAGTTGTTACCGGGCCGCACAGAAAGAATAAATAGAAAAATAATTTCCGTTGCATTGATTATTGAGTCTGAAAGACATTTTATTTTGAAAGGAACGACCGGATTCACTTCAACTTAACTTTCGCCTCTTGCCACGTCGATACGCTTGTGTCGGTCACGTGGTAAAACGTATCAACTATCAGTATACCGTGAGATACGTTAGCCAAAAAATAAGCTGCAAACTAGCGAAAATGAATCAAATACAAACGTCTTTGGAGAGCTTCTTTACAAAGGGTAAGAGGACAACTTTTTATGCTGGTCGTGTTATATTATTTTCACTGTATGCTTGAACGTCGGTCCGTGAAAATAATGCCAGATACACTAAACCGGGGACCGCTGCTATGCAGTATATTTTACAATGAAGTGCAATGAAAGCATTGCAGAAGATGAAGATGCAAAAAGGTTAATATAGATAAAAGTACACCAATCTCAATCTGTGGAGAACAGCTCGGTTAACAGCTATGTTTGTAATAATTAGTCTTTTCATTTCTCCTGGGAAGTTTGATGCTTGGTGTGATGCAGTTTTTCAGTTCTTCAGGTCAGCAACTTTTCTTTCATTCATGGATGCACCAGGTTTTCCATCTCACCCCAAACTTCATAACATTTGCAGGGATAGATTCAACTAATCTTGCATGTTTGATTTCCACTCAGGTTTTCTATGTGCACATTAGCAATGCATGAAAACAGATGGAAACACACTTAGTGAAGAAAGAGCATCAGAGGAGAGTGAAGTACATCTTTACATTGTATAAAAAAATATTTGTACTCACAGTATTTAAGTAAACCTGATCCCCAGTCTCATGGGATCCTTTGTATAAGGGGCTATTATGTCCTGTGACCCCCTCCCAGGTGCCATGAAAGTCATACGTCATCACATTAATAAAATCCAGATACCTGATAAAAGACATGTGAGATCAAGTTCACCAAAACCAGATAATCATGGAGAGTGATGATGTAGTAAATAAAACATCTGTGTACTTTGCCATCTCTGCGATTTCATAACCAGCATCAATGGTTCCTTTCCCAGCAGCTACAGCAGCGGAGATCATTAACCTGGGCCTCCCGGAGGATGCTCCCTCGGCCTCGTAGGCCTCCAGCAGCTCCTGAAAACCACAGAGTCACAGTTGTTTACACAGCTCACGGTGTATGTTAATCACCAGGTTGAACATAATTCTGGATCCGACCTTGCACAAGGCTGTGAATCTCTGCTTGTCCTCCAGAGGGCTTCCTCTTGCTCCCGGGTATTCCCAGTCCAGGTCCAGGCCATCAAAACCATATTTCCTCAGCAGTTTAATGGAGGACTGGATGAATGTGTTTCTGTTAGCTTGTGTTGACACCATTGTAGTGAATCTGGGTGGCAGTTCATAGAAAGAAAGGTGCCATCAGGAAGACATAAATTATATAAAATACATTATTGATGGTTTGATGTTAGATGTCAGACTTTTGTGATCCAAAGTTCCAGCCTCCGACCGCCAGCAGTGTTTTAAGATTTGGATTTCTGTGGAAATAAAAACATTACATCACTTTACATTGTACTTGTGAAACATTTTAGATGAGTGTTGATGCCAGAAGGAAACAAAACCAACCTCTGCTTGAGTCCATTAAAAGTTTGATAAAGTTGATCATCGTTCCACTCTATGGTTACCAGTTCATTGGCGTCATTCATACCAGCAAACGCATAGATCAGGTGGGTGCACAGGTCGGGATCCACATCTGAAGGTGTATATTTTCCATTGCCAGGTCTGTATTGAGACCAGTTGGTGAAATAACACACGAGTCTGGTGGATGAGGCTGAACAAGGAAGAACAGAAGTTATATAGAAATCTCTCACTGTCCATTTTTCATGGTTACTAAAAGAAATCATGAACTTACCCAAACTGCTGAGGAAGAGACAGAGACCTTTAAAGTTGCAGATTCAGTCAGTGAATATTCAGAAAACTGATTTGAAAATAATCATTTCAGCCTTTTTACCGCTTCCTACCTGCGATCAGAAGTGTCTTGCTCATGGTGGTCGTGCTCCGATGGATTCTTGCAAAGTCAAATTAAAGTGTTGAACAATTGTGTGGTGCTGATGAAAAAATGCAGCAACCATGATAATTATTAACCCAAAACAAATTGACATAAACCTGTTGCTTCATTTGAACGTAGTCAGATAACGGTAGCCGATAAAAGACCTTTGACCTCACATAGAAAACCTCATAACTTAACATGTTCTATTGATTTTAATCTGTTACTCATATACACTGTGGCTGCCAATAGGTAGCAGCAAGGGCCACAAATATGAGACTTTCAAATCTGACTGATTGGTTTGTTGCAGCAATCTGGAGCTCTGCAGTCGAGTAAAAATACTGCTTGATGGGTAAATTATTACCAGAGTGTGTAGGATCATTTAAACATTACACTGCACTGTGGGGAAGCAACCTTTTTATGTGTAATGACTCAGATATAATACAGCTGCCAGCAGCACCACTCTCTTGTGTATTTGTATCTGAGAATCTAATGCAAGTTAATATTAAGTTTGAAATTCATATAATGAAATAAATTCATTTCTAATCAAACAAAATTACCTTAAGGATTATGTTTCAACAAGTACACTAAATGAGCTTGATGGATGTTCATTTTCCAGCTTAATATTTACAGTCTTTTTTTCAGTAGTTTTGCATAGATTGCAGTTCAAAAAAAGTTCATATTTAGTTGTTGAAGGCCATTCATGCAGTCCCTCGTGGAAATGCAAACTTTTCAAACCAGTCTGAACATGTTTGAGTCAGAATCTGATCCACAATCTGAAAGCAGATCCCAGCAGGTCATCTTTGTTTGGTCAATGTTACAGCCATTAGCAGCTTATTGTGACACATAATGTGGCTTCTGTATCACAGGCCGTATGTAAAATGTTTTCTATGTTTGCTCCTTTTAATCATGTGGGAAATCCTTGAAAATTCATAAAAGTGGAAAATAATAATGGTTTGGATTTATATGGCGCTTTTCTCTGTAAGTCAAGACCCAAAGCGAAGAGAGACCATTATTCATTCACACCCATTCATACTGGTGGCGGTGAGCTAAGCTAGCCACAGCTGACGGAGGTGTGGCTGCTAATTTGTGCCTACGACCGCCACCAACCCATTCATCCAACATTCATGCAGGGCAAGGTGGGTCTTGCCCAAGGGAACACCGACAATGACTGGGAGGAGCGGGAATCGAACCACCGACCCTTCGGTTGGTAGATGGCCACTCTACCACTGAGGCACTCAGGATATAATGCTGGCTCTACTGGCTGTGAGTCCATTTATCCATCTCTGGAGGGTCTGGACTGTGTGACGAAGCTGAGTACCTGGAGAAAACCCACATAGACACAGGGAGAACATGCACACAAAGTTCCAGCTGGGGTTCCAAGGAGAACCTTCTTGCTGTGAGGCGACAGGGCTGACCATCTTTTAGGTCCCGAGGAAACAAATAAAACCCACTCCAGCTTGATGAAGACATTTATTTAAGGCCAGTCGCAGCATTTACATCTGTCATTGTAAACAAGAGAAATTGGACATTTCTGGACATATGTGAATCCATGGACACACTGATAAAAGGACTTTATATCGTTGTTGTTTCCGTAGATACCGTCAGGCTTCCCAGCGCAGAAATTCGTTTCAGTAGGTGCGGCAGTAGATGGATAGGTTGGTGCCTCGGTAGTTGCCTCTGCAGTTGCGATGGTAGTTCCCTCAGTAGTTGCGTTGGCAGTTGCCTCGGTAGTAGCTGGGTGGGCAGTGGCAGCGGTGGTCTCAGGAAGGGTTGGTGTTGGTGGAAGATCTAACAAATATAAAACATATTTAATTTCAAGAACTTATTGCAGGAAGATTTTCCGACACACAGTTGAAAGATGAAACGCACTGAGGTCTAATTTACCTGAATCCAGAAGTTTGCGCAGGTAACCAATGAGGGGATAGTTTCCCTGTCCACAGAACTGTCCAGCAAAATCATCCAGGTCCAGAGCCCAGATGAAGGCTCCTCCAAATTTGTTATCTTTCATGTACTGTGCCTGTAAAACATCAGTGTTGCAGTTAATAGGCTACAGCTCAGTGCAGCTCACTGCTTCATCCTCATCTCTAAATCTTTTGTAAGTATTTTATCCAAGTCGTCTGATCACATCCGATTACCATCACATGACCAAACCCAAAACAATGCAGTAGAATTTACCGTATTTTCCAGACTATTAAGCGCACCTGTCTATAAGCCACTATTGAATTTATTCAAACAGTTTCATGTGGTCCACTCTGACCTGGTCTGATGTGACGAGGCTAAATGTATCGGCGGCACGGAGCTTGTAAAAAGCTAACGAGCTTCGTGCCGCCAACACTGAGCCACACTGGTGTTTAAGTTCAAAGCGTCGGAAAAAGTAGCGACTT
Organism: Pseudochromis fuscus; assembly: GCA_900323345.1. Taxonomy (NCBI): domain Eukaryota; kingdom Metazoa; phylum Chordata; class Actinopteri; family Pseudochromidae; genus Pseudochromis; species Pseudochromis fuscus. The sequence goes on from OOFC01039893.1 coordinate 11,991, forward strand.
ATAGTCCAGAAAATACGGTAATTACATCTTATTAACATCTTATTATAATAGTAATAATTTGAAATAAAAAAAGCTCCTCCCTGTATGTGCGGATGTATGTGCATGTTATTAGCATTTATATGTCACATTACAATCTAAGAAGTTCAAACTTGCACCTTTTGACAATGTGCAGCAGTGGTTCACAGTATTTTAGGCTTGTTTGAAGTAACAAACAGAATTGTGTGAGTATATTTCTCAAGAATAATGATTTTTTTTTTATCTGTCTCCTATTGATATGCTGGTGTTATTTTATTTGTATATTTCATAAACACAGATGTGAAGGGTAATATGTTTTACCTTGATTTCAAAGCTCTGCCTGTTATCAAAGCCGACCCACTCATTGCCTTTAATGGCATAAGGCACCTTCTGCTCCTCAATCCAGTGAACGCTGCCTCCGTTAAGGAAAGTGCAAATCTGTGGAAAAATAAAATAAATCTCAACATATTTTCCGTCAGCTTCATTTGAAACATCTTTTTCGTCATGTTTGCCTCCTGGTATTTAAATTTCTAAGTTTTTGGTGTTATGTGTATTGACCGACCTCGTAGTAGGACCAAAATCCAGCTTCACGGGTGTAGGCCCCAGCAGAGGCGGCTCCGCTGGCTGGTGCACCAACACCAGTGGCTGATGACGACGTGCGAAAGGTGCGTCCGTATGTGGCAAAACCGACCATGAGCTTTTCAAGAGGAGCTCCCTGGTCTGCCCAGTATTTCATAGCAAAGTCCTGCGAGAAAAAACAAACAAAAACACATAGATTTGAGATGAAAAATGAAGACAAGGTGGATCTTTGCATGTGCAGGATGAGATTTGTTGAGGATTTCACTCACCACATTGAAGAAGATGTTGACACCTTGATCGACGGAGCTGCGGTACAACGGACTGTTGTGGCCAGTGAATGAATCCCACGCTCCATGGAAGTCGTACGTCATGATGTTTATGAAATCCAAGTACCTGTTACACAGATGTGGCATGGCACAGACATGACGTAAGAAAATAAAAGCACTGCAGAATTTAAACATCCTATATACAGTAAGTACAAGGCCGTTACAGAAGGGAAGGAGGCAACAAACTCCAACTACTGCAACATCTCAGCAAGTTAAGAGGAAGAAGCCATCTTCATTTGTCATTCTGCATCTTTGTCATTTACACCCTACAAACACAGGGTCCCCCCCTTGACAATCCACACACATATGGGGGCCCCGTAAATGGTAAATGGAGTACACTTATATAGCCCATTCATGACCATAGCTAGGTCCCAAAGCGCTTTACATGGCAACTCATTCACCCATTCACACACACACTCACATACCAATGGCTACAGAGCTGCCATGCAAGATGCTAGCCACCATTGGGAGCAACTCAGGGTTCAGTGTCTTGCTCAAGGACAATTCAACATGTTGACAGGAGCCGGGGATCGAACCCACAACCTTACGATTCACAGGTGACCTGCTCTACCACCTGAGCCACAGTCGCCATCCAGCGCACCTGGAGAAGTTGGGGGGGGGGTCGGTGTCTTGCTCAAGGGCACCTCGGGAGTACCCTGGAGGTGGACTGGCCCCTCTCCAGCCACCAGTCCACCGTATTTTGTCCGGGCTGGGACTTGAACTGGCAACCCTCCGGTTCCCAACCCACTGCCGCCCCAACTGTACTGGGCCCGCGTTGCACTGTGCAGCATGCAGCACTTTTTTCCCTTTGGGTATCTGGGACTAGAAGTATTGTGGAATCTATAGTACTTGGTGTTGCCATGGTAACAACAGTTATTGCCACATCCAACCAGACTGAAATCTTAAGGACTTCAGCGACTCCACATCACACAAACTCACTGTGACACTTTAGCAATCTCATAGCCGTTGTCGATGGTTGCCTTCCCAGCAGCCACTGCAGCTGTGAGCAGCAGTCGTGGTTTCCCGGTCTCAGCAGCTTCACGTTCAAAGGCAGCGAGTATCTCCTGAATGGAAGAGGGAGACGGTCGAAGATGATGTTCAGTGCTTTCAGTTCAGTTCAATTTAAATCACCGTTTATCCAAATGCAGCAGTGAAATCAACACGTATGTCAGTCACTGCTGGCGACTAGAGGAGATTTCCAGACTGACCCTGCAGAGAGCTGTGAACCTCATTTTGTCCTCTGGTGGACTTCCTCGTGATCCAGGATACTCCCAGTCCAGGTCCAGCCCATCAAATCCATGCTTTCTCAAGAATGCGATGGAGGATTGGATGAATTTCAACCGGAGGGGATACACTGAAACCATGTTGGTAAATCTGTGCACATGTGAAAGATAAAGTCAAATTAACATTTGACTTTAAAACAATAGAAAAACGAGCAGCCTCGTGATGCAGCTGAAGCCTTGAAGACTCACTGAGTTGTTCCAAAGTTCCACCCACCGACAGCCAGCAGGGTCTTCAGATTGGGATTTCTGTGATGAAGATGGAGGAAGAACTCAGGTTAAAAGTCCTGCAGTTAAAAAATATTTCACTTCCAAAATCATTCCCATATTTGGTCTGTGAAACTCTGAATAATTTTTGGAAAAGTTTCTGTGGGAGCTGAAAAACTGCAGCAAAAACTGACAGATTTTTATTTCTACATTAACAAAATAGCCTTGAAACAATAAACACTTCTGTTACTAAACCTCCTCTGAAAATCCTCAGAGGCTCCTGCATAATTTGTTACAACAAAAACAAAGCACAGCATCTGTTTTAATTACAGTTTGTGGCCTTTTCATTCATTTTACCCCAAACAGCAGTTAGATTTTAATTACAGAAGGATCCTGATACAACAGAAACAGATATTACTCCTTTAACAATAATTCATATTAACCCTCCTGTTATCTTCACAAATGAAGCTGTCCCTTTAAACAAGATGTCAGCCCCCATCCCGCCTCCTTATACATCCAGAATATTAAATAATATCTATTCAATGACAATCGAAAAAAGAAATTCACATAAAAATCTCATTAATTGCTCTAAAATATTATAAAAAGTTGTTTTTAAATGATCTAAATAATTACTAACTACATTTAAAAGTATATATATTTATAACACAGGAGCTACAATGTGTGTACAGGACGTTGAAAACATGCTAATTTTGTGTTTACCCATTCAATTTGAAAAAGTCATGAAATATAAAAAAGTTAACTAATTAATAACAAAAAAATATAAACTAATATTAACAAATAAATATTAACTAATATATTTTGAGACAAAGGGAAAAAAACAGTTAAATTAAATTAATCCCAAGAGTAATAGGGTTTTACAGGGTATCTAAATCACAATAATAATAACTAAACACATATTATTATACTTTTAAAACACAGGACAAAATCTTTATTCTAAATATTTGTACTCATACAATCCAACTTATTTTCAGTTATGGCTTCTTTACTCCTAAACCTCTGCATGTTTTTCCTTATTTACATTTATTATTAGTTTCATTAATAAACCATCAGACAGATTCATGAAGTGCAACTAAACCCTCCCCTCCCCCACGTTTCCACATCAGTGCCACAGCTCAGACCAGCTCACCTCTGCTTCAGCTCGTTGAAGGATTTATAAAGAACCTCATCGTTCCACTCGTACGTCGACAGCTCGAAGGACGGGTTGATTATTGAGAAGGCGTAGATGAGGTGTGTGCAGAGGTTTGGGTCTACGTTGGCCGGCAGGTATCTGCCAGCTCCCGGTCTGTACTGGGACCAGTTGGTGAAGTAGCACACCAGTTTGGTAGAAGACACTTTTGGAGAGAATCAGTAAAATTAGTTTTCTACAGGTCATTGTGACAGTGAAGGAAGTGTCAGTAAAATATAAGTAATAATGAATTCCTACCAATTTGAAGACACATCAATAGTGACAATCCTGCAAAACAGTTTAGATCATTATTATTATTTCAGAACAAGATCAAAGCCTTTGAATGAACAAGAAGTAAAACACTCACCAGCCAAAAGTCGAGCCATGTTGAGTCAGCTCGGGCTTCTCCTCAGACCTGCAACAGTGTAATGAATCATTATGAGATTGCATTGAGTTAGATTTCTCCCACATGCTGTCAGATGATGAATAAACCCCTGTGTGTGTGCTGAACACTACCTGTTGTCTAGTGATTGGCAGATTGCGCCTCTCATCCACAGGGAGTCCTCTTTATAGGCCCGATAAGACCTGCAGGGACAAAGGCTGCAGGCTGCAGGCCGGTGACGTGGTGCAGATGCTTCAGGTGATTATCACCACGCTGCAGATTCTCAGTCAGCTGACGACCACTCATAATATCTGCTCTTTATTATTGAATGATACATCTGGACCACAGCTCAGGAGGTTATGTAAACTTGCTTCCAGTCCCCCAGATCAGGACAGTAAATGCAGATAAGATCAGCCTGGTGCAATTAATGAATTGATGTATTGTCCTTTATATAACATCAGGAATGAAAAGTCTAATTGTGCTTAATAAATAATAAAAGTGGACTTTACATCAGATACCAGTCGTTAGTCTCAAAGTTCAAATGTGGTGATTATTGTTATTTATTAATTTGAATATTTTCTCAGATCAATTAGTTCAGCTATGAAACAGAACGGTGTCATTTTTAATATTTGTTTAGTCTGAGGCCAAACATTTTCAGCTGTGTTATGTGATGAAGAAAAGCAGCAGATGACATTAAAGAAGCTGCAACTAGAATATTTTTATCATTTTTTTCCTGAAGTCACTGAAAATGATTTGATTGATTGTTGCTGATTTTTTTTTCTGGAGGGCTGATCTTTGGAGGATAATGGAGATTCACTTAAAACAATAAACAAAACATGGATAAATAGATGTCTCCACACAGCACTGACTATAAACTCTATAGAGTCAATACTTCAGATACAAATCTACCAGAATAGACACAATTTTGTCAGATATTTTATTCCTAGTATAAAGAGAATTCATTTCATTTTAATCTCAGTTATTTTAATAAGAATAACCTTGTGTGCTAATCTTTAGAGGTTTGCAGTAATCCCTCTAATCAGGGGGGTGCAATCATAAGAACCTACTTCTAGTCCAACAATATCAGTGACCACAGCACAGTATCAGAGGCCTGATAAACTTGAAAGGTTATTAGATAAGATGTACTGTTCCCCCTAAGCTGTATGATCTGTGATGACGTAACTGTGAGCTGAATGGCAGTGAATGGGCCAGGGTCCAGTAGAAGGAAACTTCATTATTAAGTTCAACATTTTAGTTTAATTCTCTTTGTTGTTGAGTTAACGGACACTGTTGTCGTGCTTGGTGGTGAACACAGTGTAAAGCTGCAACCAGCAGCTAATTAGATAAATAAATAGAAAAACAAGAAAGACAGAAAGAGACAGAGGACAGACAACATGTCACAGACAGGAGGCTGATCCTCACTGATGGAAATCTGAGAGGAAATCAGGTTTAAATTAAAACACACTGTTAAAAAAAAACATATCCTCAAAAGCGAGTGAACTCCCAGCACAACAACCACGTCTGGGCCTGGACGCCGTCACCAGCTGCAGCTCTATGAACACAAAGAGACAGAATTAAATCTACAGCAAATCAATTCACACAAACTGCAAGATTAAAAAAATTAAATTAAATTAAATCAGGACTAAAATTGTTAATGCTATGAAATTCTAAAATCAATGTGTCAGTGGTTGGACTTTCATTAATCTACTTCTCACCTCTGGATCGTATGACAGTCATCTCTCTTTTCAGCTTGTTTTTTTTTTTTTTTTTTTTTTTACCT
>OOFC01039893.1:17765-34180 GCA_900323345.1 Pseudochromis fuscus
AAAAATGTGGCAGACACACTGTCTCCATGGTCGTACCTGGTGGTGGTCACATCCCTGCAGAACAGTCAGTGATGAAACCCACAGGTTTGGTTCACACGTGTCCCAAACGAACACACAAACCAGCACCACCTGAATGTAAAGCAGCTTTAAGTCTCTACACCTGCTGGAAAAAAGCCAACTTGGTAATTTGTGCGTCTCACCTGATTGGCTGCTTTCCAATGTGCACGGTTTGTAATGCTGCTCTGATACGTTGGTGTTCAGATATGTGAACGGTATCAATCTCTTTTCTCTCAGCAAGAAAAACATTTCTCCAAACCTGTTGTTTTTTGAAGTGAATCAGTGATACAGCTTCGTGTTTCAGACTTATTTTGTTGTTTAGGGTAAAAATCTAGCTCTGAATTTACTAAATAAATCATGAAACCACTCCTGAGTGACTTTAAAGTACAACTGAGTTCGACATCATGCTAGAAATAAACACATCTGCTTTATTTAAATTAAGGCTTAACTGTCTCAATACACAGAAGATGTTAGGAGTCAAATAAACAAACGCTGTTACATGAAGATTAATCCTCTCCATTGTGAGTTAAATTAGGAGACCAGTTTATGAGCAACAGCTGGTTTACAGCTGGTTTATGGCTGCCTGCTGAGTCCCTAAACAGTTTGACCTCTTTTTGTTGTTTAATCATTGGAGACACGCTCCGACTGCGGCTCCCTTTGTGGCGAAAGTTTGGTTTTCAGTCTGCATTTCAAATATCACCCACTGAAAAATAACACAGATCTCATTCTCTGAAATTAGACAAAAGAAAAATGAAGCGACAGATGTAGTTACATTGGTCCTTGCACCTGCTTTTATCAACATGATAAACTGATCCACCTCCGTCTCCTGTGATGTGCAGCCAGTGTCTCTCCAGACCTGTGCATTAACACACAGTATTTCTATTTACAAAGAAAGTAAAGCTTATTCCCACCAGATGATCGCTCTAAAAAAAATGGCTCCAACTTTTCCACATCTTCTTCCTTCAGTAAGTGTCTATGAGGATGAGGAGGGCTTCAGTCTCCAGCTGCTTCCTCCTGCAGACCACCAGTTCCTCCTGGGGTCACGTGACAAACAGCTGAGCTGGACTGAGGAAGCCAGTTTGAAGTTTCATGCCAGGGAGTAGATATGTGAGTGAAGCTCCAGACCTCCACCGAAGTCCAGCTCCCGGACGTCCCTCCTGGTTCCTGTGTACTGGCCGATGAAGGAGCCGTCCTCGTTGAACGGGATCTCGCCTCCTTCTCCATATTCCACCAGAGAGTCGTCGCTGTCTGAGCGCTTCATCATTGCCTCCATAGACGGCTGGCCTCTTTGAAGACCTCTTTCTTCCTCTCTGGAGAAAAATGAAGCACATTAGAAATACAGTTTGTCAACCCTAACACGTATCAGCAAAAATACATTAGTCATATACATGCACGTACCTTCGAGGGTAAGGCAGAGTGGACACACGTGCGATCCTAAAACATGAAAAACAGTGAATACAGTGACAGTGACCTACAGCTCCCACTAAATGTAGCATCTGTGTGGGTTTATATGGTGTCAATGTATCAATATTTAGTAATTTCATACCTTTCAAGGGACCTTGAGTAGTTCAGTGCAAACAGAACAGGGTTGAGGTTTTGGAGGGGGGAGGGTTTAGATAGAAAAGGTGAAGAGTAAAAAAAAAAAAAAAAATCTTTAATTAATGTCAGTGTGATCAAAGAGTTATCAGGTCAAAAACAAAACAAAAAAATCTGATTTGATTTGTAGCTGTGCATCATCAGCTACAATGTAATCCTGATGAGAGTCATTAGAGGAGCTCTGTGGAGGTTTTATCAGCTGTGCAGCAACAGGTTTAAAGGTTGGTGCCCGGTTTGTTTGTGTTGTGCACGTGCAAACATGCAGCATGATTTTTGCTGTCGTTCATCTAATTGACAGTAGGGGGCAGTAATGTGCAAAGAGCAGCGCACCACAGGATATTTCAAGTATCAACTTTGCAGATGTTTTATTGGGAGGGACACTGACTCCACAGAGCTGCTTTAACTCACAGACGTGGATGCACAGCTACAAAGCAAAGCAAATACACAACCACTGTTACAGCCTTCAACAATTATAGTGCAGTACAGGGTTACAGCACAGGAAACTAAATCACTTGGTGTTATCTACTATTGCAGTGGCATTATATAACTTGTACAACATTATTTAAGAATCTGTAAATCAATTTTGTTGCTACCACTGAAAGAAAAGTTCAGAAATGATAATTTCCATCACACATAATAAGAGTAACATTTTGTCAGAGTGTATTTTTTTTATATGTTGATTTTCCACTTGCAGTTTCTTGTGATACATACCGATAATCAAAGGACCCCTCCTGATCTTTGTCATCCACCGGCTCCAGTGAAATGTCCTTTTTGTCACGTACTGAAATAAAACAAGCTTCCTTATTACCTCATACACACTGGACAGCAGTGACAGGATTTTCTTTATCATTGATTACTCTTATATTTCTATAATGAATTGATTAATAATCAGAAAGTAAAATCTGCCTGCAGCCTAAGATGATGTGTACAAATGTCTCGTTTTGTCCAAATAGTCCTATAAACTGAGTCTTGAGCTGCCAGGTGTGTGTCTCTGGCCAGGAGCCGCCTGTACCTGGGTATTTCCCCCCTCGGCTCCTCTTGATGAAGCAGACGATGAGGAGGATGAGCACGATGAGGGCCACGGCGCACATTATCCCAATGAACCAGCCCTGAGTGGTGATGTCCACCTGGTCCTGGGCAAACGCTGGGACACACAACCACACACATCATCAGAGTGTTGTCTGCGGTACACCACCAATTAATTGTGTTGCTGTGTGAAGAAAGTAGTGGATTACTTTCCGTGTAGTGGGGTGACTCCTCCGTGTGCCACTCCCCTAAACCGATGCGGGTTCGCGCCGCCACGGAGAACCTGTACCGAGTGTAGCGGTCGTATCTCCGCACCGAGAAGCTGGTGACGTTGGGAGGGAAGTCCTCCACCCGCAGCTCCTCTCCTCTGGTGGCGTTCACTGTGGAGAGAGTGGAAATTTCAGTGCACGGTGAGGACACTTGAAACTGTTCGAACACACACATCACTGCTAAGCACCTCACCTGCTCACACAAGTGTTTATTACCCTCTTGAGAAGATACTTCACCAGTAGTCTGGTCTTTGAGAGCATCTCTAAGAGCCCCATTATGTGCTACAGGGATGTGGACCTTTGCAGCTTTGGTGGGATAAACTGCTTCCTCTTCTGTTATTATAGTTATTCACCGTGCTCTCCGGGGGACTACATTATACTTTGAAAGTGAATTTGAGAGAGATTGTGCGTCGGCGTACCTGTCTGGTACTTGAGGGAATACCCGGTGATGATACCGTTGGGCTCTGCTGGCAGGTCCCAGTCGACATAAATACTGTCCAGATGTCGCTGTTGGATCCTGAAGGATGTGGGAGCAGATGGTACTACAGAAAAAACAAGAGGAGATGATAAACAGCAACTTGGGAAAAATAATAATAATAATTATTGATGTGCTTGTGCCTGGTAGAGGATGTTCTCTAAGGTTATTTCTTTGGTTAATATGTTGCTAGGGGTGGGACTTTAACACATCGATTAATTAATGACAAAAATATTTAACACATTTAATCGCAGTTTGGATTTCAAACAATGTGGAGGGTTTTCAGTGCACGATTTCCTGGTGCACGATTACACTGATGCACACGCTAGAGCTCGGCTAATGGCCACCAACAGGAGGAAGGAAAGTGAAATTTAAACCTGTCACATGACCATTTATGTTTCTGGTTGCTTTACCTGAAGAAGAAAGAAGTAGGACTTAGGCCAATAACGCACTAGGCCAATACCGTAATAACTGGCCAATAACGTAATAAAAGTGAAACCGATAACGTAATCATTGTTAATATCATTGTCATTGTTAATAATAATTTATTATGTAATAATTTTGGGAAAATAACGTAATAATTTATTACGTTATTATTACGTTATTGACCTGGTAAAAGAAAAAAAAGCAAACGTAATAACTAAGCCAATAAATCATTACGTTATTGGCCAACAGTTATTATGTTATCGGTTCAGGACTTTTATTACATTATTGGCCAGTTATTACGTTATTGGCCTATTACCGTATTTTCCGGACTATAAGGCGCTACTTTTTTCCGACGCTTTGAACCCTGCGGCTTAAACACCGGTGTGGCTCATGTATCGGCGGCACGAAGCTCATTAGCTTTTTACAAGCTAGCAAGCTACCGATACATTTAGCCTCGTCACATCAGACCCGGTCAGAGTGGACCACATGAAACTGTTTGAATAAATTCAATAGCGGCTTATAGACAGGTGTGCTCAATAGTCTGGAAAATACGGTAATTATAATGGGACTTTAACTTTACGTCAGGGACATTTTCTATTTATTTTTCCACTGTTTCGAATTGAAATTCATTTAATGAATTAAATGCATTTTTCCTTGATGATGAGTTTACAATATTCATGTCTGTGTCTATTATTTGATTCAGTCGTCCACGAAAATCCCTTTAAATTTAAAAAATGTTTGCATTTTGGGGCAAATATTGTTTTGTGATTCAAATGCAATTAATCAAGATTAATCAATTACAAAACTTCTAATTAATTAGATCATTTTTTAATGGAGTCCCACCCCATTTGTTTCTAAGCTCACCTCCTTCAGGTGTTGAGAAGTGTATGTTGTTACTTGGCGGCCCTTCGTATCGATTGTTGGTCACCACTATGTACATCTTGTAGTTGCTGTAAGGGATGAGCCCAGTGACGACCCCTGACGGCTCAGGGTCGTTGTTTGGAAATGATTTGGACTTCATCCCTCTGTTGACCCACAGCCACCTCAGCTGGCTGCTGTCTCTCCAGTAGTAAACCTGACAGATGAGAAGCAACATCTTTAAATCTGGACTTCAGCACACGAGCAGTACTGACTGTTATGTTCCTGTTATCATCTGGTATCACAGCAGCACCTTCACACTGAGGCTGTAACAATCCATAGACTCAATCTCTGGTAATAACTGGTTTAAAAAACACTTGTGAAATGAGGTAAACGTCCTAAAAATGAAAATAAAATGGAGATTTCTAGTAGATCAGACCAGTCACAGTGTCAGGAAACAAACACATATACAAACACACCAATGCTTCAGGAATCTAATATAAAAAAATATGTCAAATAAACATATTATAGTGACATTAAGCACAAACAGAACAATATAGATTAGAGCAACACAAAATAATTGATTTTTATCAGAAGAATTGTGTATTTCATCCCCCATTTAAACTCTTATTTGATAATATGTAATTTATGCTAATTTTATGCTAATTTGCTTGAATACAAATTGTATCTTATTACTTCAGTTTTTTACCTTTTGTATGAATTTTGACACATATTGTTTGTCTCATTTTAGGGACCTTTTGTAATTTGGCTCAGGAGTTTCATTTGTTGCCGTTTCTTAAAATCAAATATTGGTCCTTGATAAAACGACGCCACTGTGTCACATTGTGAATTGTAAAGTGAAGTCAGTGTTCACACTGTGCAGGTTTTTCTCCTTTCATCTCTGTGATATCAAATTACCGTATTTTCCAGACTATTAAGCGCACCCGTCTATAAGCCGCTATTGAATTTATTCAAACAGTTTCATGTGGTCCACTCTGACCGGGTCTGATGTGACGAGGCTAAATGTATTGAGCTTGCTAGCTTGTAAAAAGCTAACGAGCTTCGTGCCGCCAGTGTTTAAGCTGCAGGGTTAAAGCGTCGGAAAAAAGTAGCGGCTTATAGTCCGGAAAATACGGTAAATGTTTGAACTTTGGCGACTGTCTTTATCACAGGTTGGCTGTCCTAATAAAGTATAATAAGCCCTCAGTTTATATTGTCTGTTAGCATGACTGTGTCTTTATTTAAAGTCCATTATCCTGTGTTGTACCTTGTATTCCTTCAGTTCTCCCATCATAGTTTCTCGTGTCACTGCGTCCCAGTGGACGGTCACCTGAGTGCTCTCGATGTCCGACACTCTCAGGTTCAGAGGAGCAGATATTGGACCTGGGAGGAAACAGAGATGACACCGTCTGTTGTCTTTGCTGACACACAGCAAAGGATGAGAGGAGCCAACATGTAAAACATACATAATAACACAATAACTACACAGAGGGATAGTGCCCAGAACACAGTGAGTGGTTTCCTCTGATTACAGATATAAACACAACAAAAGTCAGTCCTTGATTTTTCTGCTGACCAACCTAAATATGACAAACAACCATCTTCTGGTCACCAAACTGCTTCTGTACCCTCACATATATGGAAAATAAAAAGAAAGATGAGATGCTGCCATGAAAATCCTGAGGGCTCACTCGAAGGTTTGTTGTGTATAAAAATTATGTAATCCACGGTGGCATTACCAGCATCATTTTATTCATCCATCACTACATCAACTTTCACTTTAACACTCACCCTGTACAGATCATGATGTGGGAGGTGATTCTGAATTTAAAGATGAATCCCTCGTTTGATTGTGTCAGCTGTTGATTCCAGTAAATACATTAGCTTGGGCACTTTTTAAACATTATTTATTTTTACATCTTCTCACAGATCTCTGACAGCAGCCGTGAGGGAAATCTGTCAGACAGCTGATCAAAATTTCTGACAAGCCAGAAATCTAGATAGTTGATCTCTTCTGCAAATATTCAGCAGTGGAGACCTGAGCTGTCAAACCACATGTCTGCTGACAGCTAATGTGGCAGAAATCCAGGTTGTGAAGTCAGTCAGGGGATAAAATCCTCCACAGTGTCCATCCTGTGCACTGCACTGTCTTTACAACTCGTTTCTACGTCACAGTGTAAGGCAGCGGTCCCCGACGTTTTTTGCACCACGGACCGGGTCAATGTCAGCTTTATTTTCACGGACCAGCCTTCAAGGTGTAGCGGATAAATAGACCAAAAGTAAAACAACACGATCAGCACTAAACGAATATTAAGTTGCCCTTTTCCCCTTTGCACAGAAGCTCACCAAAGACGTTTGTTTTGTACTCGTTTTCGCTAGCTTGTTAGCTTATTTCCTGGGTATCGCATCTGATCACGTGACCGAGACAACACTACTGACGTGTCAAGAGGCACAGACGAATGTTAAATCGGAGAGAATCCAGTTGTTTTTCAAAATAAAACGTCTTTCAGACTCTAATAATCAATACAACGGAAATTAGATAAACTACTTATTTTTTCTGTACGGCCCGGTAACAAATGCCTCACGGACCGGTACTGGGCCTCGGCCCAGTAGTTGGGGACCACTGGTGTAAGGAACTGAGTAACTTACGGTCTTCCCCAGAAAATCCGGTCACAACAGGAGACTCTGGTCCCAGCCCGAAGTCATTGACAGCCTGGATTTTGATCTCATAAGGAGTGAAGGTGTCTGCGTCGTAGATGTAGTATTTCAGCCACTTGGTGGTTGCGTTCTTCCACTCCTCTCGAGAGTCTCTCCTTCGCCACCACACCAGGTACTTCAGGTGGGGTCCGTTCCACTCCCTGTACGTCAGAGGCTGGAGGCAAATTCACAGCAAAGATTTTACTCTGATGTAACTGTAAGAATATGAATAAACACACGAATGCTTGAAAATGCTTGTGTCCTGTTTACCTCCCAGCTGATCTCCATGTTATTCCTCCATGTACCCACACCTTTTAAGTTCCTCGGGATGACATCTGGGGCTGTGCAGGAAAACCAGAGTTGAAGGAGCTGTTCTGGATTTGATAATACTCTCATGTCTAAATGTGTAGCTGGAGCCAGGAGACGTTAGCTTAGTGAGAACACAAGAGGTCATTTGGGTTTGTCCAAAGATAAACCCATCAGTGTATCTCCTCAGAAGATCTTTGAATAACACATTATGTGCCTTTTGTTTAGTCTGCAGAAACAGTGTCAAAGCAACAAGTTGAGTTTTGTACTTTTGCTCAGAGTCATTTTAGATGTTTCCCCCTCCCACCTCAGATTATTCAGCTACACTAACCCACTTTGCAGCATTCAGTTTCTGACTTGACTTTCAACATGGAAAGCAAAAACTCATCCACAATGTCTCTAATTTCTTCATCTGTGACACAGACTGAATGTAGAAGTGGACGAAGCAACAGGGCTCAAAAATAAGAAAAATGCAGAAATGTGAGGAGGTGCAATACTCTCAACGGCCACAAGAGGCTGGATCTAGAAAAAACTCTGGCTCCAATTGACTTCAATTTAATAACTGTAATTTTTTTAATCATGAAATGCTCATGTTTTTTCCACAAGTCATTCATGTGTCATTTGCTACAGTCTTCTTATTAGTGATCTGCCGAAAACAAAAAAAAAGTAGATATCAGGCTTCAAAAACCAAACTTTAGGGGTGTGGCTAGCTTGATCGACACACCTGGTTTCCAGTGAGACTGGCACTGAGGTCGAGTCTTGAACACATTGAGGCAGCAACCTTGAGTTCAAAGCTCAGACTCACTTCCTGGCTCCTTCTGCTTACAACCAACCAACAAGGAGACGTCCACATGCTGAGCTCCTAGCTTCAAAATGTGAGTCCACAAACCGATGGGTGATGTCACACTTGCCTCAGTCTGTGGTCCCCGACAGCAAATGTGTATTTAATTAGTCTCAAACTCACGTGCACCGCTGCTCTGGAAGCGCGACGATGGACGACTGGGCCGACTCGCTCCGATTTCGTTAAAAGCGATGACCCTGAACTCGTAGTAGGTGAAAGGTGTGAGGTGCAAGATGACAGAGTTGAGGTTCCCCGGGTACGTCGACAGGTTTCTCCACTTCCCAGGGAGCCAGTCGTCATCGTCGTACTGCACCAGGTACTCTGCACGGAGCCAAGGATACAGAAACAAAAAAAATCAGGTAAATACAACAAAAACCAGAAATAACTCAGATCACAAACTCCACCAAGGCATAAACCACCTGTACTGTTGCATTTTGTTTGGAAACAGCAACTATTTTACTAAAATATTCACCCATTAAACAGACAGTTTTCATTATCTCTGTGGGTTTGTAGAGCGTTGTGGTGTTCACCTGTGATGGGGTTGTGGTTGCTGTCTCCAGGAACCCAGCTGAGTCTCACCGTACGCTCATATGGATCTGATAACACCAAGTCAGTGGGAGGACTGGGACGGTCTACACACAGAAAAATACTTGTTTACAAAAGGTGACCGTGCTGCAGGATTGATAAAATGTTATTTAATCTAAATGCATCATACCCATCACCATGAGGTACGCTGAGGCCGACTTCTGGTCCAGCTCACTCTTGATGACACATGTATAATTGCCTTCATCACCTCTGTTCACGTTGGTGATGATCAGATTGGATTCATCCAGAGTGAGTCTGAGGGAGTGAGATCAAGATGCTCGTCAGTTAAATGTTAGAGCCCAAAATGTAAACACTACAGAAGCCCTAAAAGGACATGGTTAACTATATTTTTATTTTCTCCGTTTTCTCCGTAACAAGATCATTTCAGTGGTTTTCTCAAGCTCTCGATCCCACCTCTCGATCTCGTTATTTTTCTCGTTATCTCGTTATCTAATAATTTTATGGCGACCTAGAAATCAAAACCAAAGTCTGATTACTGTCTTTATACGTCCCACGCTGCTGCTGCAGACAGTGAGCTTTGCTTCTGTTTGTTTGTGCTTTTGCTCATCATGGATAGGAGTTATGATCATTTGACGTTACTGTGGTGCAGTCGCCAGAAAATTATCTCGTTATCACCAGATAATTTATCCTATAATCTTTGAAAAAAACGAACTTTATTTTAAATAACTCGAGATCTAGAGAAAACCACTGAAATGATTTCGTTATCACGGGAAAACAGAGACAATAAAATATAACCACGTCCTTTTAGGGCTTCTGTAAAAAACTGGTCAATAATGTAAAAAAAGTGCTGAGCCTGAAATGTAATAGAAAAATATGTAGTAAAACCCAAAATGTAACAACAGACCCAAAATGTAAGAAGTTGTTAAATTTTGGGGAAAGTTTTTACTTTTTGGGCTTTGTTACATTGTTGACCAGTTGTTACATTTGGGGTTTTATTCCTTTTTTTGTTACATTTCAGGCTCAGCACATTTGTTACAGTGTTGACCAGTTATTACATTTCGGGTTTTATTACATTTTTTTTAATAACATTTCAGGTCGTTGTTACATATCGAGCTCTAACAGTTTAATCACACCTTCTAGATGTAGTTTAATTCCCTATATTTCATGTATCTCTTTTACCTCCAGCCAAGACCAACGGGCCTTTTGTTTTTTATCCAGGTGGTTGTGACAGGAGTGGTGACATCTGCTTTTACGACACACTCTAAGCGCACATCACTTCCACGTAAGACCTTCATACTCTGTGGTTTGGTGACGATTAACGTGGGTTCTGAGAACAACAGAGGACAGATGAAACCTTACACAACTGAAAGGTGTTTGTGCTGCTATCAATGTTATCTCTGACTCAGTTATTTTCTGTATGAACCAGAGAGATCTTCACCTTTGACCTCTACTCGGACTTGACTCTCATCTCTTCCCGCGATGTTGCTGACTACACACAGATAAGTCCCCTGGTCTTCTATCTGTATGCGTTTGATCTCCAGAGTCCCATTGCTGTGGGTCTTAAAACGGTTTCCTTCAAGATTTCCTTGTCCATATTTGGACCTGTTTGAAGACACACACACACACACACTGTGAGTTGATTCCTGAACACACTCTCCCATCAAAGTGACACACAACCTGTATTTACCATCGCAGATCAGGGACTGGAGAACCAAAGTAGCGGCAGTTTAAGAAGGTGCGACTCCCCTCGATCACCTTCATGAGTTCACTTCTGGGCCCGATTATTCGTGGCGTTGCATCTAGGGGAAAAGATAATAAGTGGATCAATAAATACTTATTAAAATATGCTGTTAGTTTATTCTCTATAATCTAAATGATGGCATTAGGTCCTCTGTGAGACTACAAGCAGCTGGTATCTCCTCTTTCATAAAGGAAACATAATTATTTAATACACCTCCATGAAACTCCAGCAGTAATTGAAATATAAGTAAGGTTTTAAGTTTTGTATTAGGTCAGAGTTAAATGGATGTTACATGGCTGTGTTTTCACCTAATTTCATGCAGAGACTGATCTGAAAGATGCTACAAAGCTGAGGGGAACGACAGATCTTTGGGTTTGTTACTGAAGAAAAAAATGAGTATTGTCACTTTAAAGAGTTGATCAGTTATTAATTTTGCAAATGTTGTTTTAGATAATGTTCAATGTCTTCAATCAGCGTTTTCAATGAAAAAAATCAGTTATTTATTTACCTTCATCAGAGGCTTGTTGAAGCCAATAATTTAATAACAGCCAATAATGTAATAAATTTTTTAAATTACCGTATTTTCCGGGCTATTGAGTGCACCTGTCTATAAGCCGCTGTTGAATTTATTCGAACAGTTTCATGTGGTCCACTCTGACCGGGTCTGATGTGACGAGGTGAAATGTATCGGCGGCGTGGAGCTTGCTAGCTTGTAAAAAGCTAACGAGCTTCGTGCCGCCAATAAATGAGCCACACCGGTGTTTAAGTTCAAAGCGTCGGAAAAAAGTAGCGGTTTTTAGTCCAGAAAATATGGTAATAGGCCAATAACGTAATAACTGGCGAATAATGTAATAAAAGTCCTGAACCGATAATGTAATAACTGTTGGCCAATAACATAATGATTTATTGGCTCAGTTATTACGTTTGCAAAGTTTTTTTCTTTTACCAGGTCAATAACGTAATAAATTATTACGTTATTTGCCAAAAATTATTACATCATTGGTTCAGGACTTTTATTGCATTATTGTCCAGTTATCACGTTATTGGCCTATTATATTTCAAAAAGGGAAAATTTATGATGTTATCAGCTGTTATTACATTATTGGCTTCAACAAGGCTTGCAGTCAAACATCAGTAAAAGAAAGTAAAAGCTGCAGAATCCTTTTCTAATGCGTTTCTTTCTCTGAGCTTCATCTCAGCAGCTTCTTCAAATGTCAGCTCAAAACAATGCTGCAGCCGTGAAGCAGCTTTAATTGGTGCTTTAGACACAAATGTTATTTACGCTAGAGAGCAATTTAATGAGTGCTTCTATAGCGTCTATATATCTGAGAGATGTCTTCTTGTTTTTTTTTAAATACTAATTGGTGACTCTTTGGCAGACAATTCAAAACCTTTCACAACTCGACTCAGTCCCAACTTTGAAAATCGAAGTTGGACATTGTAAACGTCACAAACAGCAGAGTGGTGACTTACGTAGCACGTTGACAAATGCATTGGCCAGTAGGTACCCATACTCATTTGAAGCATTGCACTGGTAGACTGCAGTGTTTTCAGTGTTCACACTGCGGAAGATGATGGAGTCTCCTGACACCTGTCTGTTAGGCAGCGGTGTAGCAGCTGGAAAGAAAAACACTCAGAGTTAATATTATTTAGATTCATTTTTACAGACCTTGGACACGGTCTCCAAAACCTTACTTTCAATTGGTTCCCCGTTGATGAACCACCTGATTGTGGGACGAGGAACACCATCAGATCGACACACCAGCCGTCCGTTCTCCTCCGGGGCCAAGATCAGATCCGTGGGTTTCTCCAACCAGAACGGAGCCGCTGCCAAACAAAGAGCATGTTATGTATCTGTGAATAAATATGCAGCATGACAGCACAGCACTGTGAGTTTATGAAGCTCTCACCTTTGACCCTGACAGTTATTGTGTGCTCGATGTATCCGATCTTGTTGGTGGCGCTGCAGGTGTATTCACCCGCATCTTCAAAAGCAGCCTTTGGGATTTGGATCATCTTGTTGAAGTTCTTTACTTTCATGCGTGATGTCACTGCCAGGTCGTCTCCATCCTTGGTCCAGGCAATATGAGGAGTTGGCCTGTATGATGATGATGATAAACAAGGTGTTACACAGATATACTGGACAGAAAACAGACACACAACATTTAGCAGCAGGAGGCTGACACTCACATTCCTGCAGCGATGCACTCCAGCAGCAGCTCCTCCCCCTGCAGGACCAGTATGGAGCTGGATGAGCCTCTGGGAGACAGCCAGGTGGGGGCAGCCTCAGCCACTGTACGAGCTGCAGAGGAAACCGACCCCCAGTCAAACATTTACTCTGTGATCGTAAAAAATATCAGACCAAGTTCACTCTGAAAATGTGAGAGGACAGCTGGAGCAGAGCAGACACTCCCCGAGCTCTGGAAGTTTACTTAGGGCAAAATAATGATGAAGCTTTTCAGGGAATATAAAAAAATACTGTGGTTCAGTTGGTAAGTAGGACACAGCCTCAGGAATTTTAAGATGTAAGAAATATTAAAACATCTGTTCGGCTGGAAAAAGTCAACTTAGTGAGGATGAACAGGCAGATACAGAGTAAAAGTTAATGTATATAAAAGTATGATAATGTATTGTCTGTATCTGTGTTGCAATATATCTGAGGCTGTATACAAATAAAATTACCATTCAATTATCCAGCTTACTGTCTGTTTAGGAAAACAAATAAATAAAGACCTGACCGTTAGTTTATCACTTGGTTGTATTGTTTGTTCTTTTATCTGTTGCCGTAGCAACTGCCTCTGAGTAAAGACCTCAGCTGACTCTCCAGCGTGAATCACTGGTCTTCTTCAGTAATCTGCTGTGTTTGTATATTTGTATGTGTTCAGGTTGATGTGTGAACACTCACTTGTCAGCACCTTCACAACCACAGGCATCTTCTGCTGAATCATGTTCTTGTACGGGAAGCGGGTGTTACAGCAGAAATCAGCAACAGAGTCATTAACCAGCACATGAGAGAAATAGAGATCTCCGTTCACTCCCATGGAGACCCTGCGGTCCTGCCGCACAGCCTGCATGGTGGGGAAAGCTGTCTGGATGGGCCAGTTGAAGGGTCTCGCATATGAGCCTGAAATGAAATATGGTGTTAAACAAAAGTCAGTTCACAGAGGATAGTTTACAGCAGCTGATCATCTCTTGTTTTCTGTTTTTTACTATTATTTTGCTTCCTGATTTCTCGCTTCTGTATTATTTTGGGCATTGAATTTGTTTGAATGCAGTCAGGAAGCTTATACTTTTGGTGTTATTTGAATATTCAGAATAAACTAACGAACTAACTAACTAACTAACTAACTAACTAACTAACTGTGTTCCAGCTCATCACTGTGTGTCAGACACATACAGCTGGACATCCAGTAGGTTTCAGGTTTAGGTGGACCAGGCGGAGTATCACAGGACAGGACCAGAGGCTGACCGGCACTGATGACCACAGGCTCCACGATGTCCCGGGGCCACACAGGAGCTCCTGCACACACAGCAACACACTCTGAGAGTCGCCGCTCACTCCTCTGACAGCGCTCGTTAAATCTCTGAGCAGCGAGACAGCTTTGGTTTCAGCTCCCTACACTAATTGGTGGTTTAATCAAGACCAAAACCAACAATGAATTAATCCTGCTGACATGTGCTGTCTGTGCAGTGAAAGCCTCTGAGGCACAGACACTGTTGCTGCAAAACTAAATCAGCAACACTCCACTGAGCAACATGTTGCTTTATTAGGAGGAAAATGGGACTGTGGTGTATTTTCAAATCAACCATCCTGATCTGCAACTTAATACAGTTCTCAACAATTAATACTTAATTAGTCGTAGTAGTAAAAACTAAAATGCTGTTACTAAAACTCTATTTTTTAAAACCTAATCTTATGATTCTAAACAAATATTTCTATTTTCAGTTGAAATGACCAAGCAAGAGACTGTTACACACCTTTAAATGAGATTTGTTAAGAATAAAACATTATATAATTGTAAAGATTGTGTGTTTTTATGTGCTTCTTACTATAATTTCCACTATACGGTATAAAGAGCTGAATATTCAAAGAAAGTGAAATTAAAGTATCAAAAATCATAACTAACAGAAATACATTCAGTTGTAAATACAGATGGAAAGAGTTTGCGAGTTTTTCAAAGTAAAGTCGACATGGACAGTGTCACTGCACACACTGAGGTCACTCTGCAGCTCTGTTCACTGGTGGATTCAAACAAACACTTTATTCTTCCCTGGTCCCAGTCCTGCACTTACTGTACAGCTGGACTCTGATCTTGTTGGAGTATGCAGATCCGTACTCATTGGAGGCGATGCACTGGTACTCTGCCTCATACTGTTCTGGATTGTTCCGGGCGTAGATGTCCAGAGTCCCTGAGCGCCTGCGCATCGATGTCTGGGAGTCACGTGCTACATTGAAATACTTCCCGTTACGTCTCCACGAGAAACTTCACAATTGAGCAAGAGACAGAAAAATAAAAATCAGTGATGTGGTTTCTCCAAAAATGTCATTTGCTCAAAGAAGCTTGTGCAGGTCTT
Organism: Pseudochromis fuscus; assembly: GCA_900323345.1. Lineage (NCBI taxonomy): Eukaryota > Metazoa > Chordata > Actinopteri > Pseudochromidae > Pseudochromis > Pseudochromis fuscus. The sequence continues at coordinate 33,179 of OOFC01039893.1, forward strand.
ACATCGGATGAGGGTTTCCTTTGGCTTCACACTCGATGACCATGGTTTCTTTGGGGTGAACAACATGCTCCTTCATCGACTGCTTTATGATGGTTGGGGGTTGTCTGACTGCAGGCAGGAAAATAAAATCAGCCTGAAGATCACACATAGAAATCCAGCCAGAGATCCTGACTCACCCTCCAGAGGAACGTCCAAAGTCCAAACACTCTGCCAGAGAAGCAGCAGCAGCAGCAGCAGCGCTGGTTCCAGCAGCGTCCCCATCTCCACTGGTCATTTACTGTGGTCACAAGTTCTGCTGTTTGCAGGTTGAATGAAGAAAAACTAAAGACATCTGGAAACAGGAAGAGGTGTGTAGTTAAAGTACTGACTGAGAAACTTTAGTAGTGATTCACAGAAAATACATGTTACACCAAAATCTCACAGTGGTTGTACTCAGATCTTTTACTTCAAGTTTATTTATACCACAGTGTAAAGTCTTGAAATTAAAACTTAAATAAAAGGTTTTACTATCATTTTAATAGATATTAAAATAAAGTACTTATTCTGTATTAAAGAGGCCTCTACAAATATTCATTTTTCATTACAATATTTTAATAATAAATCAGTGTATTTATTGTTATGTTTGGTTTGGTGGTTTATGAAATTCATCACAAGTTAGATCAGGAGTTCTGAGATGATTAATGGTGTCGGAAATAACAATTACACAAGTGTAGTTTTGTATTTTGTGGTTGTGTGGTTTCAAGTAAATGTGATGATGGGGAAAAATAAAATAAAATAAAATAAAATAAATAAATTAAATTAAATAAGATAAAATTAAATCAAATCAAATCAAATTAAATTAAATTAAATCAAATTAAATGTGATGATAGGGAAAAATAAAATAAAATAATAAAATTAAATAAAATTAAAGTAAATGTGATGATGGGGAAAAATAAAATAAAATAAAATAATAAAATTAAATCAAATCAAATTAAATTAAATTAAATTAAATTAAATGAAATG
>OOFC01039921.1:11062-22378 GCA_900323345.1 Pseudochromis fuscus
GGTGAAAAGGTAAAAAAAAAAAAAAAAAAAAAAAAAAAAAAGTTGCAAGGGTGACGTGAGATGTGGTCACCAACACAATGAGATTTTGGATGTACGTGCTTTTTGGAGGTCGTACTGAAGACGTTTAACAGGTGCACGGGCGCCGCACGTCAGACTTGCGAACGCCATACAGCACAATGTGTCCTCGCCAAAACGTAGGAATTCGTAGAGTTTGTTGATCGTGATTAAGGCAGATTGGGACCGAGTCTTTCGTGACGCCTTCGATGGTAAAATAAAATGAAAAACTGCCACCAACAGGTTGTGTTGTCTTGCAGGACGTGGAGGTGATCTTCAGTAACATCCTGGACATCCACGAGCTGACGGTGAAGCTGCTCGGACTGATCGAGGACGCCGTGGAGATGACAGCCGACGGCAGCCCTCATCCTCTGGTGGGCAGCTGCTTCGAAGATCTGGCCGAGGTAAAAATTAGTTGTATTTTTCCAACCTCCCACCAATCCACATGTATATACTGTTTACAGCAGGGGTGTCAAACTCGTGCCCTGGAGGCCGAGACCCTGCAGGTTTTCTTTCCAACCACCTCTCCAGCAGCTGATCTCACTGATGAGCTCCTTCCCTCAAACTGAAGGAGGTGTTGATGATTAAAATCACCTGCTTTAGTGACCGACTAGAAAGAAAACCTGCAGTGTCTCGGCCTCCATGGCACGGGTTTGACACCCCTGGTTTACAGTATAGTACAGTGCAGTATAGACTCCACTACCATTGGTTTTGGTCGTTGGTTTTTTTTGTGAAGGTCATGCAACAGTAGAAATAATGTATGAGCTGGAGTGAGAGATATGTCTCGCAAATAATTAGAGAAAAACACTTTACATCAACATGATTACATTCGATGAGTTACAAATAAATATTTTCAACCAATCAGCAGTTTCAATGTAAATCTGAGGTTTAGTATTTAAACTGGATCAATAAAGTGAAATTTATTTATCCTATGAAGCCGTTGTTCACAGAGAAGATTTAATGGTTTTACTCTAAGTTTGTTTTCAGGGTTTAGTCAATAATATAAATGAGATTATTGTAAATTATTTCTTTGTTAACCATGTGTATTAGCAGGTTATTTCTGTGGTGGAGAATCAGCTGCAGCAACACCACAGCATCAGTATTAACTCTGAGATTATTGTGTGTGTGTGTGTGTGTGTGTGTGTGTGTGTGTGTGTGTTCAGGAGCAGGCGTTCGACCCCTATGAGACCCTGTCCCAGGACATCCTCAACAGGGACTTTCACGAGCACTTCAACAACCTGATGGCTCGACCAACAGTCGGCCTCTACTTCCAGGTGAGCTGTTCAGCTCCAGGTTCAATCTGCTAAACACTATCTAACTGTTTCAAAATAAAAGCCCACAGCTTGCATTTCAATGGACAGAAACTCTTAATTATTTAACCAGGCTTTTATATTTGCAGGCAGGTTACAAGAGCTGCAGCTAACAACTATACTGATAGTCGATTAATGATCATTTATTGAAACACTTTATTGACTAATTAGATTATAAATCACTTAATTAACTCTCAGTTTTTTATTTTAAAGTGTTTAAATGATGTGCTGATCAATAATAAAGATAAGAAAGATGGACACTTCTTTCAGAAATACAACTTTGATATGTCATGTGTGCAGCTGTCTGCAGAGATAGGAGGAAGGAGGATGTCTCACTCTGCTAAAAACACGTCTGGTGACAGTAATCGACAATTAAATTCATTGGCAACTATTTTTACGATTATTTTTGTCAACAGTGTTGACTAATCCTTGCATCTCTACAGAGTTTAATTTATTCACTGCTGTTTTGTATCCAGCTTTGTTCATATTGATTATTGTCTTATTATAAGCGACTCGACTACCAGGTTTTATTAGAGGAAAATAAAACTGTTTTGGTTAAACTCAGGGTTATTGCTGCTTCACATCTCGTTCTTAATGCCATTAATTGAATCTTTGTAAGTTTTTAAAACCTTCACAGCTGTTACATCTCACACTGTTCCTGTCGTTCTGTGTAAACCTTCTTATAAATCTAAAAATCCCATAAAAAGACAAACAGTGTTTGTTTTCACTGTGAAGGAACACGTAGGTCATTAATGCGTTTACACCCAGCCAACAGTATTTGTTCCTGTTCAGCTTTGAAGTGAACCTGGGTGTCGGGTTGAATTCCTCCCGATACGTTTGAGGGCATGTCATGACATATTGGGCGTCCTGTGTACAGTTTATTCACTGCTGCCGCATTGTTTTATTTGGACATTCCTCACAAGAATAGCATTGAATTATGCTCGGTGGGGTGCAGTCTGGCAGCCTTTGAAGATGAAATATTTGCTGGTGTTTTCTCAGGCCAAAGACTGACGAGGCCGACCGTTCACGTGGAGCTCCACGCTCACTGTAACTGTACTCACGGTATCAGGAGATCCTCTGCACCTGAACTTTAACACCAGTATTTATAACCTGGCCACCTCCACCTGTGTGTCGCCTGAAGTCACATTAAAACCTGAGGCCTCGCTGTGTTTACCCTCCGACTACCAGTTTAACCCCAGTTGGATCAACATGTCTGGCACTGACCTCTGCTTACCTACACCCAGCGTTTGTTTTACATGCTCATTGTATGAGGACGAGGGAAAGGACACAGGAGTTAAAAATACAGCTTTATTTGTGCACTGTATTGATAAGACGGTATTCATTTAAAGCACTTTGTTTTGGTTCACGTACCAGAGCAGCATGGAAGTAGAGGCTCGTCGTCTCTACTCGGCTCAGTGTTTATTTATTCATTGATTTATTGTAGAGTTCAAAGTGTTAATCCAGCAATTAAGGAATTTCCCCATGTGAGATTGATAAAGTTGTATCGTCTGTTATTATATCGTCTCTTACCATATCGTATTGTCACCTTACAGATGGTGACGATAAGCTCCTCCTCCACCGTTACTGTTCCTTGGTTACGTTAAGGAATCTCAACTCTGATTGGTTGTTGCGATACTGCATAATATGAATGTGTCGCTCAAGTTTGTGACTTTGTGTCGACTCTCGTCTTTGCATCGACATATTTTGTGAACGTCCTGTCATATTTTATAAATCCAGTTTGCCTGGTTGTGTGAATAGATTAGTGTGTTTGCTGATCCTCAGTAGTCTCAGGGTTGATGGTGTTTTGGCCTCATCTCATCATCTCATCTCATCGTGTCTTCACGACTTCACCTTCTTTCTACAACATGAACTGTTACATGGACACTTTGATCCTCAGCACCTGATGGAAACACAGATATTCCAGTTTGTTGTAATGAGGATCAAACCTGTGACAGTGGCATCACTTGTATGTTTGCTCCTCCTCCTCCTCTTCTTCCTCCTCCTCCTCTGTACGTGCTTCTTCCTCCCTGACTTTCTTCCTCCCTCTTCTTCAGATGTGTCTGTCGAGCTCTCTGCACCGTCTGGTATTGTGGGTAAATTACATGTCCTTTTATAAATAGAACAGGCAGCCACGCTGCAGGCCATTTTTCTCCAGGAGAGGAGGAAGAGGAGGAAGAGGAGGGGGGTGGGCGACCCAAGGAGCATTTCATGTTGAAAATAAGCCGCGAATTAAAACGCCAAACGGTTGGGACACCGTTGCCAGTAGCAACAATAAAAAAAGTTCAAAAATAAGTTCAAGCATCAGAAATAACAAAACATAAATAGTTAAAATACTAATAATAAAGATAAATTTGAAGACAAACTCGATTAGAAAATAACAGATTGAATCAATAAAAATAACGGAAATAATAAAACATCAGTTAAAAATAAATAAAACAGAACAACATTGAAATCAATATAAAATGTAAGTAATGAAATTATAAAATCTCCATCAAAGCCTGACTGAATACAAAGGTCTTTAGTCTTAAAGTCTCAGGTTGATCTGAATCTATTTGAATGAATTACCTGCCACTCAAAATTCATTCAAACTTAATTATTTGAAAAACCTGTGATCATTGTATGTGACCACACTCAGTAACATGCACTGTAATGTACAGACCACTTGCTGATCGCCTGTGTGGTGAAATGTTCTCACCTGTAGCAAAACCTGCACAAAACCCTGAATCCACCTGGATCCAGAGCGACAGGCGTGTGTACGACTCGTAAACCTGCAGCACGCTGATCAATCAATAACATGATCTAAACTTAGGTCATTGTTTCCCTGCTGTCTGCCAGTGTGTGTCAGGCAGCTGATGTGCACACGACCCTCCTCCTCCTCCTCCAGACTTCTTCCTCCCTCCACACAGACACTGTGGCCGCTGCTGTGGAGTCTGAGTACTAGCGTATTGATTGTGAGTCGTCTATCAGGGGAATGGGAGATTTAAATGGATACTATGACGGCCTCCTCTCCGGTTACCTCGCTGCCTGACTTGGACAACTCCTTCTCCCTCCTGTCATCGCTCGTCACCCTGCAGCCTCTCGTCTCATTTAATTTCATATTTAGAGACTGAAACGTGCACATTTGTTGAATTTCTGCCGTGTTTTTAGAGGAGTTGTCACATGTGATCACATTTTTATACCTGTGTTAAATACTCACATCTGTCGCACAGCTGCTAATGGACCAGAAAACAAAGCAGCTGATTTAGTGGATTAAATACCTAGAAAATAATAACGCAAAGTAAAAACATAAGGTTGTTTGAGTTTAACTTCTTCATTCATTACTGTCCTTGATGTCCTGATGCTGGTTGGTCCAGCTGCTGCTCCATCACTAACACTCCTTCCTTGTCTTTGTGTTTCCAGTCAGTTGCAGAGGGCTTCAAAGAAGCTGTCCAGTATGTCCTCCCTCAGCTGATGATGGTCCCAGTGTACCACTGTATGCACTACTTTGAGCTACTGCAGGTATGTCCTGATAACATGGAGCCTTCTGACCAATAATCAGTCTTAATAAGTTGACCATTATTAATCCTTTACTTTAGGCAGTTACTTGGAGGGTTTGATATGAATGAAAAATGCTGCAAAATGTATGAAGGAGCTGTGCTCGTCCTGCTGTGACAACAGGCCTCTCAGTTATCAGACGCATCCTTTTATTTCCGAGTTTTTCTTGTGATTTCACAGCAACTTCAGGAGCGCAGCAAAGACCAAGATGACAGAGAATGTCTGAAGCAGGCGATCACAGCTCTGCTCAACCTCCAGTGTAGCGTGGATCGCATCTATGCCAAGCACCAGCCTCGCCGTAAACCTGGGTACGAGTCCTCTGCAGCTCTGAGCAGGGTCTATGACCAACACTCAGTTTTTCTTTAAGTGGCTTTCACCTCCAAATGTAACAGGTTACACTAGAAAGTAAACTTCCTGAAGAAAATACAGTGTCACGCTGAAATAATTTGTCAGAAAATACTTTAAATGTAGAAGGAGAGAAGTACAAAAATAGAAAAAGTAAAAACTAAAATAGGCAGTAGAAGTAGAACCAGTAGAAGGAAAAATAAAAAGTGTTTTCATCCAGTGTGTGTCTGGTTTCATGTTCAACTTTGCTCCGCCCCCTCGCAGTGAGCCCATGTACCGCCTGTACAGCCGGCAGGTTCGTAGCAAACAGCTCGCCATCAAACGCATGAACGAGATCCAGAAGAGCATCGACGGCTGGGAGGGCAAAGACATCGGTCAGTGCTGCAGCGAGTTCATCCTGGAGGGGCCGCTGCTGCGAGCGGGCGCCAAACACGAGAGGCACAACTTCCTGTTCGACGGCCTGATGATCAGCTGTAAGGCCAATCAGAGCTCGCGGCTCCCGGGGTCGGGCAGCGGGGCCGAGTACCGCCTGAAGGAGAAGTTCGTGCTGAGGAAGATCCGCATCCTGGACCGCGAGGACTCCACGGAGGTGCGGCACTCCTTTGAACTGACAGGCAAGGATGAAAACTGTGCGGTTTTCTGTGCACGGACAGCGGAGGAGAAGGCGGCGTGGATGGCGGCGCTGGTCACGCTGCAGTACCGCTCCACTCTGGATCGCATGTTGGACACGGTGCTGCAGCACGAGGAGCAGGCGCATCCTCTCAGGCTGCCCTCCCCGGAGGTTTACCGCTTCGCCGTGCAGGACTCGGAGGAGAACATCGTGTTCGAGGACAAAGTGCAGAGCAAAACGGGGATCCCCATCATCAAGGCCGGCACCGTGGGCAAGCTCATCGAGAGGCTCACCTACCACATGTATGCCGGTAAGCTGCTGCAGGGGCTCCACAGGAGGAAGCAGTTCATCTTCATCGGTCTGTGATCTAATCTGTTCCATCTGTCTCTAGATCCCAACTTTGTTCGCACATTTCTCACCACCTACCGATCCTTCTGCAAACCACAGGAGCTGCTCACGCTGCTAATAGACAGGTACAGAGGATCAGCTGCTCACAGTGACCGTGCAGGATTTCTGTCGCCGCCGTTCTTTCATGTGTTCGTTGTTTCCTCAGGATCGAGATCCCTGAGCCAGAACCGACCGAGGAGGACCGGCAGGCTCTGTGGAACGGTGACCAGCCGATGGCGGCCGAGCTCCAGAGGTTTAGGAAGGAGTACGTGCAGCCGGTCCAGCTCAGGTACAGCAGCCGTCCAATCAGAGCTCAGTCTGTCTCCGTGGGTTGTTCCAGTGTAGGGAGGCTGTAGGGGTGTTCGACTATTAAGAGCACATGAGAAAAATGTCATATTTGACATTTTGTTTTCCTTTATTCCCATAAATCATTAGTTTGTCATCATCAGTCTTCAGCACAGACAACTTTAATGTAAATATTGGACTATTGGAGGTTAAATCCAACATTTCCCCTCACACACAGATGGATTTGGGCCATTAGCTCCTGATATTTTTAGTTTAGAATTCCTCAGATATTTTTTATTTATTCCCTCGAGCCTTTTGTTCTTTCATTTCCAAACAAGGTCTTTCAGACGGTCACAATAGATTCTGTGTCTTCAGTTGTTCTCAGTCTCCTGTTCACTCCTCACTGAGCCACACTTACTTTGTATCAGACTTTTGTTTCCTTATAAGGAGGAACAGGACTAATCTCCTAAGGACCATTAAAAACAGAGCTTCTCAGGATCACACAGAGTGAGGAGCAGCTGCAATAAAATCCTTTAAATGTTCGTCACAGAAACACCAGTGGACAGTGAGCTTCATGATGTCCTGTCCTGACATCTGTGAGATTTAAACATCAATAAAAAGATTTCTGAATATGTCACAGAGATTAGGAGGCAACAGTTTGGGTGGTCGTTGTTAAGGAAACGTGTATGTGGTCCTACCATTTATTTTAAACATCTCTATTTTAAAATACTGACCACCAGACACAATCTGCTCAGCTAAAAACTTTGATTTCTAAAAGTATCTGTAAAATTAGCAGGTAACTCTATTAGCAACGTTTCCATAGATGCTCCAATAGTTGTGGAGCAGAGACTTATATATATATATGTCTCTCATATAAGTGCAAAAAAAGTGTAATACCACCAACATCCACTAGAGGTCGACTCCAGCTGAGTTGGATTCAAAAATCTGGTGGGAGGAGTTAGGGGCGGGGTTAGTCTGATTGACAGGTGGTCCATCTGAAAATCATTTCATCATTAAGGAGATATTACGCTGAGAGAAGGGGAGGAGTTAGGGGCGGGGTTAGTTGGATGAGACCAATGAGAGCAGACCTGTTATAACTCAGTAATTATGGATCTATTATTATATGTATCTATCTTTATATTAAACACCTGTGATTGTAGGTGTGTGCCAGTACATATAGTAAGTGAACGCTCACTAAGTTTTCATCCACAGGGTTCTCAACGTGTTCCGTCAGTGGGTCGAACATCATTTTTACGACTTTGAGAACGACCCAGAGCTGAGGAGTCGATTAGAGGAATACATCACCAGCAAAATCCAACTGAGAGGTCAGTGAGCGGTCCAGACCACTGCTGTTACAACCAGAGGGTTTCTGTGTTGGTCATCTCCTCCGAACATGATGCAAACTGTGGATGAAATGTTATTTTGCCAGAGTTTTATTTTCACTCTGACAACAGACACAGTGAAAGAATTGCATCAGATTTTGTCGTCAGATATTAAACATATTGTTTCTGAATTATATTGAATCAGATCATCTTCCAGAGGAGAGATACACACCCTGAATATTCTGTATGTTGTTTTTCTTTAAAGGAAAGTCCATGAGGAAGTGGGTGGAGTCCATCAATAAGATCATCAAGCGAAAGCTGCAGACTCAGTCAAACGGCGTCAGTCACAACATCACCTTCGAGAGCCCGCCTCCTCCCATCGAGTGGCACATCTGCAGAGCGGGACAGGTGGACTCCTTCGACCTCATGACCCTTCACCCCATCGAGATCGCCCGTCAGCTGACGCTGCTCGAGTCCGAGCTGTACAGGTGAGCAGTGGATGGAGGTTAGAGGAGCAGGTTAAAGTCTGCGTGTCGTTATTACACAATTAAATAAAACCCTGGTTGGTGTGCAGAGCCGTGCGACCGTCTGAGCTGGTCGGCAGCGTCTGGACCAAAGAGGACAAAGAGAAGAACTCCCCGAACCTGCTCCGGATGATCCGCCACACCACCAACCTCACGCTGTGGTTCGAGAAGTCAGTCCCTGTTTCCTCAGTAAACCCGACAGGTGAGATCAGGTGTCTCGACCCTCAGACTGACGGTGTCGGTGTGTTTCAGATGTATCGTGGAGACCATGAACCTGGAGGAGAGGGCCGCCGTGTTTTCGCGGGTCATCGAGATTCTGCAGGTTTTCCAGGAGCTCAACAACTTCAACGGCGTGCTGGAGGTGGTCAGCGCCATCAACTCTGTGCCGGTCTACAGGCTCGACCACACCTTCGAGGTGAGTCGGCTGTGACTGGTTGGAAAGCTTCAGCAAAATAAAAACAAATGTGTGAACTTCAGAGTCTCACTGAGAGTTTGTGGAGTGTTGCTGTCCGTGTGGATGGAGGTGAGAAGCAGAGGATCTGAAGACTGGAGACAGATTATCAGGCTGCTTTACACACTCACACACACAAATAACCACTATGCTGATAATTGATTAATCCTCAACTATTGAAACAGTCAGTCAGCTGATCAGATTATGAATCACATAATTATTAAATGTCTCTTATTTAACTCTCAGCTTTTAAATTTAGCCTGAGGTTGTTTACATGATGAGTTAATTAATAAAAGAGACTTCATTCAGAAATCCATCTTTGAATCAACTCTCCTGCTGATATCAGCTGATACAGAAACTGTATCTGCATCTGCCGCCATATTGTTTACTTGCTGCTGAACGCTACTGCACATGTGCAGCTCTCAGCAGAGACAGGAAGGAAGGAGGAGGTCTCACTCTGCTGGAAAACACGTCTGGTGACAACAGTCGATGAATAGATTTATTAAAAATAATTTTTATTGATTTTTGTTGACTAATCGTTGCAGCTGTGTTCCACTCACCTGACCTGACACTGCCAGCTGCATTGTGGGTAATGTTAGTACCCAGCTTTAAGTAATCAGCAGTATTGGTTTTATTACCAGGTTAGAAATAATGATGTAACATTTGCTTTTAGTGGGAAATTTCATGATTTCTAGAATAATGTTGTTTCAGATTTAATTGATTTATGTGAACACTAACAACAGACAGTGATGCTCCTGGTTTGAGTGGAGCTGCTGACTGTTGGCTCGTCAACATGCTGATGTTTGGCTCTAACTCAGTGTCTGATGTTGAGGCAGAAAACATTGAAACATCAGCAACTGACAAACCTCTCATGTTTATTGGGATCTTTTTCCTTTAAGGCCGAACTGGTGACAACCAGCGTGACTTTGTCTCCATCTCTCCTCCACAGGCAATACCCGAGAGGAAGAAGAAAATCCTGGAGGAAGCTGTGGAGCTGAGCCAGGACCATTTTAAGAAATACTTGGCTAAACTCAAGTCAATAAACCCACCCTGTGTGCCTTTCTTTGGTAAATCCTCTGCTGTGTTATCATACAAGTCAAGTGAATAGACTAAAACTATTTATGTAAAACTGACCGTGGCCCCTGTTCAGTGGGAGTCACAATTATTTATCAGAAAACTCTTAAATCTCTTATTTTCCATCAGATTGTTACTGTGAAGTGAAGTTTTACCCCCTCTTCATCCTCAGGTATCTATTTAACCAACATCCTGAAGACGGAGGAGGGAAACCCCGACTTCCTCCGACGCCACGGCAAAGAGCTGATCAACTTCAGCAAGAGGAGGAAAGTGGCTGAAATCACGGGAGAGATCCAGCAGTACCAGAACCAGCCGTACTGTCTGAAGGTGGAGCACGACATCAGGGTGAGAGCTCCTCACAGAGGTTTCTGTCTGCTCTGGTTCCACTGATGACCTGCACATCCTGGACCTTCAACATGTGTTCTCTTTGTTGCTCAGAGGTTCTTCGAGAACCTGAACCCGATGGGGAACAGGAGCGAGAAGGAGTTTGCCGACTACCTGTTCAAAATGTCTCTGGACATTGAGCCACGGAACTGCAGGCAGCCTCCTCGATTTGTAAGTGTGTGGATCCAGGAGACGTTCTGATTGGTCTGACATTCACCAATGTTCTCCTGTCTCAGATTTGTTGGTAGGTAAGGACAAGTTTATGATCATCCAGGAGAAAATCAGGTGACACATTATAGGATTTAACATATTTATTATTCATACTGGTTGAGATGATTAGAGTATTTGGTTCTTTTGTAGAAACCTCTTAAACGTCTGCAGATATTGGTGAATGATGCTGCATGTTTGAATCATGATTCAACACCATGGAAATAAAATACACAGTGTTTCTCTGATAGAAATATTTTCTATACCGTTGGATGAGTTTGTCGCAGCTCTGATCAGAAACAGGTCTGTGAAAACTTGGCAGCTTCTGTTGTGAAAAATGCTCCAAGCAATAGTTGAATAAATATGAAACATGTTGAGAATTTAGTCTCCTCCCTTTAACTGCTGTAGGTGATATTAGTGAAATCAGTTTGTTTTCAGTCATAGAAATGAACTGCAGCGTATCTTCTCCTGTTGAAGCTGCTTTGATGAACATGTGCAGCTCTCAGCAGAGATAGGAAACAAGGGGGACGTCTCACTCTGCTGAGAAACATGTGGAGTGACAGTCGACAAGTGCATTTGTTGGCAACTATTTTTGATTGGTTTTCGTCGACTGTTCGTTGCTCCCCTGCTGGTTTCTTCTACATTTTCTCTGCTGCACTGTTACAACTTGTCCAAACATTTCTTGTAAAATGATGAGATGCATTAATGTGTCTCACCTCCTCCCCCCCACAGCCCAGGAAGACCATGTACACTCTGAAGTCTCCGGGGATCCGACCCGTACGAACGTCTACCTCGGGCACCCTGAAGGGCCACCCCGTCCCCCTGGAGA
>OOFC01039926.1:2530-16712 GCA_900323345.1 Pseudochromis fuscus
GTGTCTCTTTCTGTGGTTCTGAGAAAAAAGTGTGTGTGTGTGTGTGTGTGTGTGTGTGTGTGTGTGTGTGTGTGAGGACAGCTGTTTACACAACAGTTTGTTACATAAATAAAAACAAACTTCCAGGATCTTCACAGAGCAGATGAAGCTGTTCAGCCTCATGAATCACGATTGTATTAATCACTTGACAACTTGAATTCAGCTCTTTAATCTGTGTCTGTTCCCATCAGCGATGAGAACAAATCTGACTATAAAAACATTCATCAGTCGTTTCAGTAACTTTGTCACTTTCTAACAAATATCCTGATCAATAAGCAGCAGCAGCTTCGCGGGGCAGAGCTGAGCTGTCCTCAGTGTGATGCTGCATCGTCTGCCTGGTGTCCACCTTTAACATGAAAAGCTCCTGCTGCTCGCTGGGAGGGAGCGTCTGCACCAGTCTGTTGGAGCAGTAACATCTGACTGGGTCCCGGCAGCTGAGGAGGAAGGAGGCTGACCGCACACAGATCCATGTCTGCAGCACAAACACTGCACTGAACCAATCAGTTCATTCACTGAGCACATGTCCTCAAATAAAAACCTTCTGTCAAATATGACATAACTCAGGCCAGAGGGAAGCAGGATGAATACAGAAAACACCATGTCTGCAACTATTTCACAATAAAAGCCTGGTTACAAAAGGACCATATACACTATAGTAGTAGGCTTTTATTTTGAAATGGTTGAAGGTAGATTTTAAAGCATCAAAATGAAACATGTACTGAAACCTGACTGATCTGCCTGCTACAGTTTAGGTGAATAAAGACTTTCATCAGAGGCTCTACACTCCAACCCTCAGACTGAGTCAGTTTGCTGCAGATTTATTCAAACATCTAAATCCTTCATCTTCAGATACTTTCCATAAGAACCAACCCCGTCAGCAGCTGGTTGGTAGCCGCGCTGCCCCCATGTGTCACCAGTGGAAGTGTCAGTCAGGAAGCGCCGCAGGCCTGGCGGGCCCGATGGACATAGTTTAACAGTGATGTCACCACTTTCTGTCAGGGCTGCTCGGAGGGTGAGGGGCGGAGGAAGGTGGAGGAAAAACACAGAGATCAGCAGGACTGTGCGACGAAGAGCAGAGAGCAGGTCCACAGTGTCAGAGGACAGAGTCTGATCTCACACTGGACACAGCTCCAGGAACTGGAGGAAGGGTCAGTCGTCCAGTCCACAGCTCAGAGACGCTGTGGTCCCAGTGAGATGTGCTTCAAACTAGTGTAACAGCTCCTCTGTCCACAGCTGTGTGGATGTCTCCTGGCAGCTTCCTGTCCTCTCCACAGGACCTCAGGGACACAGATTTACATGTGTTTGCATGGATGTGTCCTCCAGAGCTCCCAGGATGCACATGTGCAGCTCAGGTGAAACGCAGCCAATCCTCACTGTTCAAGCTCTGACAGGAAACCAAGAGTGCAGCTGTTACCTGAAGGATCTTTATTCTGAGATGTTGCAGTGACAGTGAAGAGTTCAGTGTTACAGCTGCACCTGAAGCTGACATCACTGCTGCACTGTTCAGATCTTTCTACATTGTTTCTATACAACTTCAATCATTCTTACAACCTGGAAAAAAATGACTTTCATCATCATGTCCAGACCAATTTCAACCAATAGCATCATTCCATCCACCTGTCAATCACCCTGCTGTTAGAAACCACAGAGCAGTGGCAGCTGTGGCAGTGACCAGTGTGTTGTTGGAACAGCAGAGTGTGTGAGTTGGTGGTACTGACATTACTCAGTGATGTTATCTAGTGAGCTATGGTGTGGTGGTGTTTCAATAGTCCAATCAAATTGCTCCAAACTTATTGTACCATCTACATCTCCAGTTTCTGCAGGAAACATGTCAGGATGCAGACGTTGGATCCTCTGCTGACAGGAAGTATTAATAAGTGAGAAACATGCAGGTCAAACATGGTGGTCTCCTAATGACCACCACAGTCAACATGTAAAGTGACAATGTACCAAACACCCAGTTTAAGTCAATAATAAGAAGATAGTTATTAATGATGTTACAGCCACCACAGTATTTTTCTACCTCAGAGTGAGAAGTGCATCATGAAAACACTGGTATAGTGAGATCTTAAAGGTCCATCAGTAGGAAAACAAACAACCTGTCACATGATTAGATTCACTGTAAACAAAGTAACCTTCAGATTATTTAGGTAACAATGTCTCATTGTGCAGGAAACTATAAGCAGCTGCTGTACGGCGAGCGGGGACGACCACATCTGAGCCATGTTTACAACACACAGTTTGTACAATTGTTTCACTGTTTGTTTGTGTTTTCCTCTGTCAAATAAATAACCTGCAGTGGATCTATTTTCAGCAGCTGTAATAAAACACACACTGCAGCGAGCTGTGTTGTGTCTCCAGCTCCTGTGAACCCAACACAACCAGCAGCCAACTGGGTTTCATGAATGTCCCATTTAAACACAAAAAATCAGGAGAAACTTCCCTGAGAAACACTTGAACAACGTCCAACATGTGACCTAACCGCTGCTGCTGGAGGCGGCACAGACGTTACCATGGCAACATCACAGGCTGCAGTATTAACCTTCAAAATCCACAGATAAGTTTAGTCCTGTTCAGATAATGAAAGTGAATCAGCTGAAGTGCGTATGTGGTGATTTACAGACGCTCAGGGAGTCAGAGATGAACATCAGCAGCCCAGATACCAGCCACAGCAACGTCCAATCAGCTGCAAGGAAGACTACTGGGTGGAAATGTTTCTCAGTGAAACAGCAGGTCCAACATCTCATACACATCATCTGTACAGTCCAACAAAGGTTCATGGTTTGAAGCTGTAAATTTACAGAAATGTTACTAATGATAAATCAGGTGATTGTTCTGCTGTATGGGAGCAGGCAGAGACGCTCCCAGTATCTCAGGGCATCTGTTAGCAGAGAGGTAACATATTATTAATAACTAATCAGTGATTAATCACCTGAATCACTGTGTTTATCACCTCAGACAGGACTCCTTATATGTACACAGGGAGCAGGTCCTTTCACGGAGGCCGCCATCTTTCTACCACAGAGAAGTGCAGGAAACTGTAATACCACCAACGGCCACCAGAGGCCAGCTCCAAAATACTCAGTCAATACATTTGTAGCCATTAGCTCATTAGCTAAACTCTTCTCCTCAGCGATCCATCTGAAAATCATTAAGGATCATTAGTCTCATACACACTGGACAGAGTTCAAGGGTCAGACCCGCCTCCTCACTCCTCCCTTTATATCCAAATATGGTCACTTCCTGCTCCAAACAGCCAACATGGTGACTCCACAGGAGACATCACGTTAGCTTCAGTGGACAAACTGAACCCTGGGAACGAGACTGAGGTCCTTTTCTTCCTGAGAAGCTCACATGTTTGTGAAGTACAGAGATGGAGATTAGCTCAGTTAGCTTAGCATATAGACACCTAGCTTAGCATGAAGACCAGAGGCAGAGGGAACCTCTGAAGCTGGCTACCTCCTGACATAAATAAATGAAATGTTTTGGTGTCCCCGTCATGTTGAGCGGCTGTTGGATCATTTACTGATCAGTGGGAGAGACGTTTGAAAAGACTGAGCTGAACCACAGATCCATCACATGTAGGATCCATCTGAAGGGCGGCGTTCACTTCCAGACTTGACACTGTACAGGATCTGAATGAGGAGCTGCCTCTTTACATGGAAACACAGAGGAGACCCATTGTTGTGCAGAAGCAGATGGACGACTCGCTCCTGTCTCCCGACTGAAGGTCAAAAAATCAAATGACTTTGTTTGACTTTCCAGAGCAGTCATGTGCATCTTTATTTTGGCGTTTCCTCAAAGGAAACTCCTGATTACTGAGTGTAAAAATATACAAGTGATTTATGTGGATGGAGTCTGAGTCACAAAGTCAACCATTGATGGTCTGACAATAAGTCACCTATTACACAAAGAGAGGGCTGCACAAAACTGACTCCAGCTCCGACTTCATCAGGTGGAAAACACACGTTACTGTTCTTTATGTGATCCTGTGTTTTCAGTGAGTAATAAACTGTGGTGTTTATGATCATATCATCAGAACTAAGCTGGGATTATTTTCAACAGTGTGTTTGGAGGTATCCACTGACCAGTGACCCCTCAGAGTTTGGTCATTGTAGGACATGCATGTCATCCTGGTCTGGAAGTAATAAACACAAAGAAATACAAACACTTTCAAATTAGCCAATCTTTTCAGAGGGCAGGATAAAGCTCGGTCCAGATGGATGCCTCCTGCTGGTTGAGGGAAAACCCCAGTCTGGACCAGACCAGTCCTGTCCAGACCAGTCCCTCTCTTCACAGAACTCCATTAAGAACAGTGGGAATTTTAACTTGCACTGTAACTGGTAGGTGAATGTATACACTGTAAGTTTACTAAAGAAAGCACAGCGATTATTCAAGCCTCTATTTCACTGGGTGTGTATCCAACAGATCAAACAGCTTTAAATGTGCTGAAATTACACTTTGAACCTTAACAAAGTGGCGGCCATCGCCTCTGAGCGAGGAGAGGAGATCTGCTGTAAACACTGAAATAAACATCGTTTGGTGGAAATAAAAGAGTGTGTGCTGAATGATTTGAAGGCCGAAATAATCAGAAGTGAAAACAAAGTGATAAATGATCTTTAATAAGGCCGTGCTGGTGATGCATGGTTCCCCACATGTAGAAATATCATAAATTGGGATCTGGTTCATGGAGGTTGGTGTGATGAGAGCTGGTGGGCAATTAAAAACAAACTGTTGTTAGATGGACCCTTCAGGACTTTATGGTGAATTATTTGTTTGCTGAATCAACCAGAAGACACAACAAAGTGTTAAATGATCTGATCTAACACTGGGCAGGTTATTCATGTTCTCCCACATCGAAGAAACAGTAAGTTAGAGCATTTTAATGGAGTTTGATGTGATGCTTGATGTTTTGAAGGATCAAAAAACTGATGCTTTGCGGCAAATTAGAGGTTTTATGGTGAATGATTTGCAGCCGAATTAATCAGAAGACACAACAAAGTGGTAATTCATGTTATATTACATTGTCCCAGTTGTGCATGTTTTGGTACATACAAGAGTCTTAAATTGGGGCATTTTTCACTGGTGTTTGGTGTGATGCTAACTATTATGAGAAATTAAAAGCTGTGCATTTGGAGGAACTTGAATGTTAATAATTTATCAGCCGAACTGACCACTAGACACAACAAAGTGATAATTGATCTTAACTCAGGTTGTGCTAGTTGTGTATGTCCTGTGACCTGCAGCAGGGTCTTAAATTTGGATATTTTTCAGTGGAGCCTGGTGTGATCAAGAAACAGATGTGAAAAAACAACAAAATAAAAGGAGAAATTCAGCTTTAATCCTACCTGTCAGTGAGTGTTGACTGTGTGCCACTCATTGGGCTGCCCTTGTGTTTCCCAGGACTTCAGCCAAATAGCATTTCCATAATAATCTGTCTCTTCTGGATTACAGCAGCTTCTTTAGTCCGTCTCCTTGGCGTCTGTGCATGTCCCCAAACCGTCCGGGAGTCGTTTTATCCAGCATGAAGATCCCGTTATTCAACAAGAAGGAAAGGATTTCAGGAAACCCCAGCAGAAATAACGGAGAAACTTTTTCCCTCTGGGTGTGAATGTATCTCAGTGAGACAGAAACATCTGGAAAACCTTCGTAATGAAAACAGGCTGGAAAAAGTTCTGTAAAACCAACTTTCTTAAAAGTTGAAGCAACAGAAAACTCTTTATTTTTCCTCGGGAAATACTTGTATGATGACACTCCGGTCTATTCCTGATGTCCGGGAAACAATTACGTCAAAGTGCGGCTGCTTGATCCAAAGTGAACTTTATCCTCTTTATCCGGATGGTTCTGGAGGCGTCGCGGTCTGAGTTGCATCCTCCTGCAGATCTGCTCCTCTAATCATCGATCATTTGTACGAGCAGCCTCGTTTGTCCAATGTATATGTGTGTGTGTGTGTGTGTGTGTGTGTGTGTGTGTGTGTGTGAGAGAGAGAGATACAAGTGGAAAAAAGGAAATAGTTGGTGCTGCCCCCTCCCCAAAAAGTAAAAAAGAAGAGGAAAACCCACCTTCCACCGCGTTGCCTTCAGGAGCTGCTCGGATTTAGCGAAACTGTCAGATTGAGCGTTTTCATGTGAATTTAACTCACGGTTAAACATGTTGATCTGTAGCTGGACACACACATTACTTTTATTCATCACATTATAGACAATAAAAAATGCTCGGTTGTTTTAAACCAGGAGTGGGTAAAAATTGGAATAAAAATTCTAATAACTACAATTTAACTCAGTAAGATGGGCGCAAAAACAACAGGGTAGAAACAATAAAACACAATTAAACACAATAAAATACCGGGTATAAGCAACAAAACAAGAAAATGCTGATGAAAACAAAAAAACCAACAACGATGTGTTGCATAAAAACAGTAAAAAAAAAAAAAAGAAAAAAAAAAGATATTAGGCAGAAAAAAAATCAACTTCCACTCTACTGCACTTAACCTTTCACCTGCTACTTTGTACCATACTAGTAATGATAAGTAACTACACATCTTAGTCACCACATTTAGAGTTAAGTGTATAGCTAGTGCTGACTTGTCAGTTTTTACTTTAAAATTTGATGCATTACTAACAGTTAAAGCAGTTATTCACAGCTTTTTTTGCCTTGTCATCTCTTTCAAAACACAACTTAGTTGGTCCAATATTTATAAAACATTAAATGCAAGAGAAGCAGAGGTGCTGCTTTCAAGTGCACCTCGTAAACCCTCCGCTCTAGGATTTAACTGTTGACCTCAAAGTGATGTCATTTTGATTATAATTTTAACCTGGTGACAAAATGTAATAGTAGGAAGACAGTAAAGGTTTTTGTTTGTTTATTTAATTGACCGTAAACTGGCTGAGAGGCAGTGGTTGTAAGCCGCCTGCAGGAGGCAGCACTGCGCCTGCCCAGAAGAAGAGGTACTTTATTTTAGCCCACGAAGAAGAAATCCATCCATCCACAGTTTAACCGCTGCTACTTAGCAGACAACGTAAACACTGGCACATCCCTGGAGAGACTGGGTTATTTTAACATCTTAGATCTCCTTCCCTTTGACACTTTTACCGGAGAATCACTGCACGATGCGGTAAATTAACTTAACGTCCTATGCTCAGCCATGTTTGTTTGGATTTCGGACTTACGAAGGCCTTGAAGTCGTCCTGCTAACGGATGGTAAGACATTGAATTGGCTCGTAGACACAGCTAGCTAGCTAAGATAGCATCGTTAAATGCAAAGGTTTTTTTATTCGAGGTGATTAAATCTGATGCTGGTAGTTCTCCTCACTGCGTCGTTTTAATGTAATAACCGTTACTTGGGATATTTCTGCATCGCGCTGGATCACGGTACAGTCAGATGAAAGCGTTGACCCACCATTTTCCGTTGTACTGACAGAATTTCATCCACATCTGTGACAGTTTTCTTTGCTTGTGCTCAAATATCTGAACCTGGTGGAACAACACGAACATTTTCCTAATAGTGAAAGCTTCTGTGCTCTGTGCAGTGTTTGGATTAAAGAAAGTGGCTGTGTGTGTGTGTGTGTGTGTGTGTGTGTGTGTGTGGTCGGCCTTTCTTCTGCCATAATGTTTTGCAGTGACTAAGAGGCCCAGTGGTGGGCGGTACTGACCACTGTACTTCACAATAGTTGAGGGTCCACATTTTCTACCAAGGTTTTATTCTTTCTGGTGATAGTTTGCTTTTTTTGACACCATCCATCACCATCATATACTGTCTTTGTCTCCAAAACCTGATGCATCTGTTTGCTCTGTGCTGAAGACTAAACTCTGTAACAGTTGCAGTAAAGCTACTGGGCTGAAGGTGTTCCCCAACATGTACTGACGTAGGTGTGCTTGCTCTTTACTGTCCTGCAGAGTAAACAGCTCAGCACTGACTGGTCTTTGTTTATAACGTTGGTAGGTCATTATCATATCACCTTTTAATCCTCAGATGGATAATAAATGTTTGTTTCTTTGCTAAGTGTAGGCACATCTCTCCACCTCGGGAGACCTGATCAGTCTGAGCTGCCACTGTCTCTGGTTCTTTCTGAAGCTCTGTAAAATAAACACTAATCCTACAGCTGCACGTACTGCATGATTTATGGGAGATGTGGTTCTAACTTGTACTATTACTCGCTGTCCGCTCAGCCCATGATTCAGCTGGAGAAGCCGGTGCTGACTGGTACCATGCCGGTGGTGTGGCCCACCATCCTCGACCTGGGCAGGGATGAGTGTAAAAGAATTCTCCGTAAACTGGGTAAGCTCAAATACAAATAACACGATATAGCATCTCTGATACAATTATTATGTGTACAACATTTTTGGTATTGTAATGAACCTGACTGATCTCTCACCTGTCATGTGTGTCAGTTATGATGTAAAAAATTGCAGCAGTGGTTGCTGCGTGTTTAATGGACGTCATTTGGTTAATGAGCTGTTGATGTGTGTGTGTCACAGAGCTGGAGGCCTACGCCGGGGTCATCAGTGCCCTACGAGCCCAAGGAGACCTGACCAAGGACAAGAAGGATCTGCTGGGAGAACTCACTAAAATCCTTGGGTAACCTTCAAAGTATTGTTGACTGTGAGAAACAGACTCCTCTGGTTGTTGGACACAGAATTAGTCTAATTATGAATCTTTTTGATTTTCAGCATCTCAACAGAGCGCCATCGTGCAGAAGTGCGCAGAGCTGTCAATGATGAACGCCTCACCACCATTGCATACCAGTAAGTGTCCAAGTGTCCGAACCCGTGAACCTGCATCATGTCCACAGCTGCTAACACATCACTGCTTTGGTCCAACATCAACTGTCACTTCATTTTGTTGGTGTTTCACGAGTTACTGTGGTGAATTCTTCATCTTTTCTTTGGCTCCATCATCAGGTCATTTTAGTACTTTGGTTTTTGACCAAATCATTGGAACTCAGCCTGAAGCTGCTGCTGCTAGCATAGCTGTATGCTTGTTAAACAGTGACTCACTCCACTGTCCATCGTATGTTTCCCAGCATGTCGGGTCCCAACAGCTCGTCTGAATGGTCCATTGAAGGACGCCGGCTCGTTCCTTTGATGCCGCGGCTGGTCCCCCAGACAGCCTTTACAGTCACTGCTAATGCTGTCGCCAGTGCCACAGCCAATCAGAACGCATCCCTCCTGCTGCCAGCGGAAACAGGAAACAAAGAAGGTAAGGCCAGAAACACTTTGCTTTAGCCTGAGGGTCATTTTGAAACCGCTTCGGACCCTGAATGATGTGTTTCATTTCCTCTGCGCAGTGGTTGTATGTTACTCATACACAAGCACCACGTGCACCTCCACCAGCGCCACGGCCACCAGCGGCACGATAGGAGCCACGGTGAAGTCTCCACGACCTCCCAGCCCTTCATCCAACGTGGTGGTGCTGCCCAGTGGGAGCACTGTCTACGTGAAGAGTGAGTGTCAGCATGGACTCAGTTGTTCCTCTGGACTGAAAGGATGGAAAGATTCCCAGAGAAACAACAGATGGATGATGGATGATGGATGGAAGATGATGATGATGATGATTGATAGATGGATGGATGATGGATGATGATTAAAAGTTAATCAAGAGTTACTAAAACAGGTTTTATGAAGCATGTAGATTATAAACAGATTGATTCTTCAAACCTGTGAAGGAATCTGTTCCAGGGTTTATGCTGATGAGCTGCAGACTGTAATCAGATTACATGCTGTAATGTAGAAAATGGGGAGAGTCAGCAGGGTAGTCGTAGTGGATTCTAGTTTTTAGTGTTTTTGGCCACACCTCTGGAAATGATATGTCCTCAGGTCACTGCTCAGCCATGAGTAGAAATCTACTGTTTGGCCTAAAGGGGGCGCTACACGTCTTTGTTACTAAGTGATGAAACATGGTTTTTCTGTCAGGCAGAGTAAACATATTGAATGTGTTTTCATGTTGGATTCAGTCAGTGTTTCCACAGGAGGAATGATTCAGAAACTCTCCACACTCCAGTTTGAACTGGTTTAGGTTTCCAACACTGTACTGGTTTAGGTTTCCAACACTGCTGCTCTGTGGATACTCTGGGTTTGGTTTGATGAGCATCAGTAACAGCAGTGAAGATGATCTTCAGCTGCAGTGGTTCTGTCATCCTGGTGACAGCCTGAATCTTCTCTCACAGGTGTTAGTTGTTCTGATGAAGATGAGAAGCCTCGCAAGCGAAGGCGCACCAACTCATCCAGCTCGTCGCCGGTGATGTTGAAAGAAGTTTCCAAAGTGTCCCCGCCGGTGTCCAAGAACATCACGGTGCCAGTGAGCGGCAGCCCCAAGATGAGCAACATCATGCAGAGCATCGCCAACTCGCTGCCGCCCCACCTGTCCCCCGTCAAGATCACCTTCACCAAACCCACCATCCAGACCACCAGCACCACCACGCAGAAGGTGAGCGACTCTTCTTCATCAGCTCTCAGTGCGTCAGCTCCTGAGCTTTAACCTTCTTGTATTTGCTCAGGTGATCATCGTCACCACATCTCCCAGCTCCAACTTTGTTCCCAACATCCTGTCCAAGTCTCACGCTCACAACAACGCCGCCATGTCCAAACTGGGCTCCTCCTCCATGCTGACCACACCCACCCAGAAACAGACGGTGGTGTTCCCTGCCAGCTCCAGCCCGTCCACCAACCCCAACGCCATCGCCGTGACAACCGTGGTGTCCTCCACTCCGTCAGTGGTCATGTCGACTGTGGCGTCATGTAGGTGGCTTCCTCTGCACTGACACACGCTCATCATTAACACATGTTTCTGTCCACATGGGGGCAGCAGAGAACATGATGAAGAAGGACAAAACCTTTTAAATATTAATCACAGAAGCTCCTGGTTTGTAACTTGATAATGGTTTGAAATGACAAATGTGACAAACAGCCTTCAAAGTAAAAGCAGCTAATTCTCTCAGACTGCAGCTGTTTGTGTTCGATAAGTGATGTCATTTCCTGTCAGTCAGCTCATACATCAGCTGAGGGACAGTGGCTCAGAGCTTCAGTCTCACTCTTCTCTGTTGCAGCTTCAGCTGGGGTGAAGGTGGCTTCAGCCAGACTTCCTTCACCTAAAACCCTGGTGGGTTCACCCACTCAGATCCTGGCCCAGTTCCCCAAACAGCAGTCTCCCAAACAGCTGCAGCAGAGCTCGCCTTTAGGGGGCGCCAGTGTCGGCCAGACGCAGACCACCACCACGTCACCGGGAGGCAAACCCACCATCCAGATCAAACAGGAGTCTGGTGAGTTCATGATGACTTTCTTTATGTCTTTTAGTCAGAACCTGTTCTGGTTTTTAATCCAAGTTCTGCCTTTTTCAATGTTTCTGCCTCTTTCTCCTTTTCATTTATTGAGTCATTTATTCTCTGTATTTTTTATCACTTCTGCTACAATCATTGGAAACAAGAAATCCTGAATATTGATCCATGTTTTCAGCTGAATAAAAACTTATAACAACACTTTATATTCAAACTATTATGGGAACATTAAATAACAATGAATCAAAGTTTAAAACATTCACAAGATGAAAGATCATCTCCCCAAAAAACAATGATGTGACAATGATGCTGTGTGTGTCTGTGTGTGTGTGTGTGTGTGTGTGTGTGTAGGAGTGAAGATCATCACCCAGCAGGTGCAGCCCAGTAAGATTCTGCCCAAACCTTCATCAGTGGGTCTGTCCAGCAGCAGTTCTTCTCCCATCATGGTCGTCAGCAGCAACGGTGCCATCATGACCACCAAGCTGGTGACTCAGGCCACAGGTGGGGGATCCACACACACTGCACCAGATCCAGAGAGTAAAAGACTTGATGTGATAACACTTCAGACACAGATCAGTCTGTAGGTGTTAGATCCTAACATTATGTGTTGTGTGTATGTGTGTGTGCAGCGACCCAGGCCACCTACACCAGACCCACTGTCAGTCCCAACATCGGCGCCAGAATATCGGCCTCCAGCGGCGGGACCACCTACGTCAAGACCACCAGCGGCAGCATCATCACTGTGGTGCCCAAGTCTCTGGCCACTCTGGGCGGGAAGATCATCAGCAGCAACATCGTGTCCGGTCAGTCGGATATAACTGGCTGCTATTATCATTATTATTTTATTTTATTTAGATGAGTTTTATTTAGTTATTAAGCCTTTCCCCCTCTCTGCTGCAGGCACGACCACTAAGATCACCACCATCCCCATGACCTCCAAGCCAAACGTCATTGTGGTGCAGAAGACCACGGGGAAAGGAGCGACCATCCAGGGACTGCCCGGGAAGAACGTGGTCACCACGCTCCTAAACGCCGGGGTCAGTGGGTCACCACACTGTCTGAAGGAGCAGGTGGCGCTCATGTGTGATTGGTCATCGTTAGCTCAGATCTGTGTGAATGGGTAACAGTGCTGCTCTGTCTACACCTGACATCATCCAACCTGTGCTCCCAGAGCTGCTTCACCTCACACACTCACTGTAGCTGACAGGCTGTGACTGGTCATCTCCCTCCACTCAGCTGGACTCTCACTTCAGTCCTGCTCACAGTATTCAGCCTGTTGGAGGCTGGACACACGTTACTTTGACTGACTGAGGGGAATTCAGGGGGTGGGGTCTGTCAGAGGGTCACTGGGATCCAGTGACATCAGTCTGTCGGAGGGTCACTGGGATCCAGTGACATCAGTGTGTCAGAGGGTCACTGGGATCCAGTGACATCCGTCAGTCGGAGGGTCACTGGGATCCAGTGACATCCGTCAGTCGGAGGGTCACTGGGATCCAGTGACATCCGTCAGTCGGAGGGTCACTGGGATCCAGTGACATCAGTCTGTCGGAGGGTCACTGGGATCCAGTGACATCCGTCAGTCGGAGGGTCACTGGGATCCAGTGACACCAGTGTGTCAGAGGGTCACTGGGATCCAGTGACATCAGTCTGTCGGAGGGTCACTGGGATCCAGTGACACCAGTCTGCTGTGTGCTGCAGGGGGAGAAGAGCCTGCAGGCGGTGCAGGGGACCAAACCCGCCATCATCACCGCCTCCAGACCCATCACCAAGATGATCGTCACCCAGCCCAAAGGCATGAGCTCCGGGTCGCAGTCCACCGCCACCAAGATCATCCCCACCAAGATCGTGTACGGCCAGCAGGGCAAGACGCAGGTGTGTCCTCTGTCAGTGTTGTCGTGTCAGCAGTGTCATTACAGTGTTACAGTGAACATCATCATTAGACCCTGGTTAACCACAGGCTGTGGAGGGAGTCACATGATCAGACATCTCCACCTGATCAGCTGATGACTGACCACGCTGTCGTGTTGTGTTCGGACCAGAGAGCTGAAGACAAGTGTGTGTTCCTCTCACAGTGGGAACAAGTGGCTCATTGTGTTGTTCTGAAGAAGCAGACATGTTCTTCCTCACACTGAATACATCCCCCGTCATCATCACACCAGCTCTGCACGGTTTCCACAGAAGTCAAGCTGCTAATTAACATCAGCTGCTTCAACTCAACAGAAATCCCCTGATCTGCAGCTGACACATGTAGGGAGGCTTCAACACAAGCTTCTCCTCTTCCTCCCTCACTTCTCCTCTTCCTCCCTCACTTCTCCTCTTCCTCCCTCACTTCTCCTCTTCCTCCCTCCACTTCTCCTCTTCCTCCCTCACTTCTCCTCTTCCTCCCTCCACTTCTCCTCTTCCTCCCTCACTTCTCCTCTTCCTCCCTCCACTTCTCCTCTTCCTCCCTCACTTCTCCTCTTCCTCCTCCACTTCTCCTCTTTCTCCTCCACTTCTCCTCTTCCTCCCTCCACTTCTCCTCTTCCTCCCTCCACTTCTCCTCTTCCTCCCTCACTTCTCCTCTTCCTCCCTCCACTTCTCCTCTTCCTCCCTCACTTCTCCTCTTCCTCCCTCACTTCTCCTCTTCCTCCCTCCACTTCTCCTCTTCCTCCCTCCACTTCTCCTCTTCCTCCCTCCACTTCTCCTCTTCCTCCCTCCACTTCTCCTCTTCCTCCCTCCACTTCTCCTCTTCCTCCCTCCCCTTCTCCTCTTCCTCCCTCCACTTCTCCTCTTCCTCCCTCCACTTCTCCTCTTCCTCCCTCCACTTCTCCTCTTCCTCCTCCACTTCTCCTCTTTCTCCTCTTTTACTAAATGGACACACATGCTGTCAT